>SJXQ01010337.1:391373-463647 GCA_006408695.1 Aepyceros melampus | reverse complement strand
ATCACAGCAGGATCCTCTATGACCCACCTCCTAGAATACTGGAAATAAAAGCAAAAATAAACAAATGGGATCTAATTAAAATTAAAAGCTTCTGCACAACAAAGGAAACTATAAGCAAGGTGAAAAGACAGCCTTCTGAATGGGAGAAAATAATAACAAATGAAACAACAGACAAACAACTAATCTCAAAAATATACAAGCAGCTTATGCAGCTCAACTCCAGAAAAATAAATGACCCAATCAAAAAATGGGCCAAAGAACTAAATAGACACTTCTCCAAAGAAGACATACGAATGGCTAACAAACACATGAAAAGATGCTCAACATCACTCATTATCAGAGAAATGCAAATCAAAACCACAATGAGGTACCATTTCACACCAGTCAGAATGGCTGCGATGCAAAAGTCAACAAGCAATAAATGCTGGAGAGGGTGTGGAGAAAAGGGAACCCTCTTACACTGTTGGTGGGAATGCAAATTAGTACAGCCACTATGGAAAACAGTGTGGAGATTCCTTAAAAAATTGCAAATAGAACTGCCTTATGATCCAGCGATCCCACTGCTGGGCATACACACCGAGGAAACCAGAATAGAAAGAGACACGTGTACCCCAATGTTCATCGCGGCACTGTTTGTAATAGCCAGGACATGGAAGCAACCTAGATGTCCATCAGCAGATGAATGGATAAGAAAGCTGTGGTACATATACACAATGGAGTATTACTCAGCTATTAAAAAGAATACATTTGAATCAGTTTTAATGAGGTGGTTTCATTCTTTTACAAGTGGTTGACCAGTTTCCCCAGCACCACTTGTTAAAGAGACTGTCTTTTCTCCATTGTATATTTTTGCTTCCTCTGTCCAAGATAAGGTGTCCATAGGTGCATGGGTTTATGCCTGGGCTTTCTATTTTGTTCCACTGATCTATGTTTCTGTCTTTGTGTCAGTACCATACTGTCTTGATGACTGTTGCTATGTAGTATAGCCTGAAGTCAGGTAGGTTGATTCCTCCAGTTCCATTCTTATTTCTCAAGATTGCTTTGGCTATTCAAGGTTTTTTGTAATTCCATATAAATTGTGAAATTATTTGTTCTAATTCTCTGAAAAATACCATTGATAGCTTGATAGGGATTGCATTGAATCTATAGATTGCTTTGGGTAGTATACTCATTTTCACTATATTGATTCTTGTGATCCATGAACATGGTATATTTCTCTACCTATTTTTGTCATCTTTGATTTCCTTCATCAATGTTTTATAGTTTTCTATATATAGGTCTTTTGTTTCTTTAGGTAGATTTATTCCTAAGTATTTTATTCTTTTCATTGAAATGGTGAATGGAATTGTTTCCTTAATTTCTCTTTCTGTTTTCTCATTGTTAGTGTATAGGAATGCAAGGGATTTCTGTGTGTTAATTTTATATTCTGCAACTTTACTGTATTCATTGATTAGCTCTAGTAATTTTCTGATGGAGTCTTTAGGGTTTTCTATGTAGAGGATCATGTCATCTGCAAACAGTGAGAGTTTTACTTTTTCTTTTCCAATCTGGATTCCTTTTATTTCTTTTTCTGCTCTCATTGCTGTGGCCAAAACTTCCAAAACTACGTTGAATAGTAGTGGTGAGAGTGGGCATCCTTCTCTTGTTTCTGACTTTAGGGGAAATGCTTTCAATTTTTGACCATTGAGGATAATGTTTGCTGTGGATTTATCATATATAGCTTTTATTATGTTGAGGTATGTTCCTTCTATGCCTGCTTTCTGGAGGGTTTTTATCATGAATGGATGTTGAGTTTTGTCAAAGGCTTTCTCTGCATCTATTGAGATAATCATATCGTTTTTTCCTTTTAACTTGTTAATGTGGTGTATCACATTGATTGATTTGCGAATATTGAAGTTTCTTTGCATCCCTGGGATAAAACCAACTTGGTCATGATGTATGAACTTTTTAATATGTTGTTGGATTCTCTTTCCTAGAATTTTATTATGGATTTTTGCTTCTAAGTTCATCAGTGATATTGGCCTGTTCAGTTCAGTCCAGTCGCTCAGTCGTGTCCGACTCTTTGCGACCCCATGAATTGTAGTACGCCAGGCCTCCCTGTCCATCACCAACTCCTGGAGTTCACTCAGACTCACGTCCATTGAGTCCGTGATGCCATCCAGCCATCTCATCCTCGGTCGTCCCCTTGTCCTCCTGCCCCCAAACCCTCCCAGCATCAGGGTCTTTTCCAATGAGTTGACTCTGCACATGAAGTGGCCAAAGTACTGGAGCTTCAGTTTTAGCGTCATTCCTTCCAAAGAAATCCCAGGGTTGATCTCCTTCAGAATGGACTGGTTGGATCTCCTTGCAGTCCAAGGGACTCTCAAGAGTCTTCTCCAACACCACAGTTCAAAAGCATCAATTCTTCCGCGCTCAGCCTTCTTCACAGTCCAACTCTCACATCCATACATGACCACTGGAAAAACCATAGCCTTGACTAGACGGACCTTAGTCGGCAAAGTAATGTCTCTGCTTTTGAATATACTATCTAGGTTGGTCATAACTTTTCTTCCAAGGAGTAAGCGCCTTTTAATTTCATGGCTGCAGTCACCATCTGCAGTGATTTTGGAACCAAAAAAAAAAACCAAAGTCTGACACTGTTTCTACTGTTTCCCCATCTATTTCCCATGAAGTGATGGGACCAGATGCCATGATCTTCATTTTCTGAATGTTGAGCTTTAAGCCAACTTTTTCACTCTCCTCTTTCACTTTCAACAAGAGGCTCTTTAGTTCCTCTTCACTTTCTGCCATAAGGGTGGTGTCATCTGCATATCTGAGGTTATTGATATTTCTCCCGGCAATCTTGATTCCAGTTTGTGTTTCTTCCAATCCAGCATTTCTCATTATGTACTCTGCATATAAGTTAAATAAGCAGGGTGACAATATACAGCCTTGATGTACTCCTTTTCCTATTTGGAACCAGTCTGTTGTTCCATGTCCAGTTCTAACTGTTGCTTCCTGACCTGCATACAGATTTCTCAAGAGGCAGGTCAGATGGTCTGGTATTCCCATCTCTTTCAGAATTTTCCACAGTGTATTGTGATTCACACAGTCAAAGGCTTTGGCATAGTCAATAAAGCAGAAATAGATGTTTTTCTGGAACTCTCTTGCTTTTTCCATGATCCAGCAGATGTTGGCAATTTGATCTCTGGTTCCTCTGCCTAGTTTTCTTTTTCGTGGCATCTTTGTTTGCTTTTGCTATTAGGATGATGGTGGCCTCACAGAGTGAGTTTGGAAGTTTATCTTCCTCTGCAGTTTTCTGGAAGAGTTTGAGTAGGATAGGTGTGGATGTTAGCTCTTCTCTAAATTTTTGTTAGAATTCACCTGTGAAGCCATCTGGTCCCAGGCTTTTTTTTTTGTTGGAATATTTCTGATTACAGTTTTTGATTTCTGTGCTTGTGATGGGTCTGTTATGATTTTCTATTTCTTCCTGGTTCAGTTTTGGAAAGTTATACATTTCCAAGAATTTGTCCATTTCTTCCAAGTTGTCCACTTTATTGGCGTATAGTTGCTGATAGTAGTCTCTTATGATCCTTTGTATTTCTGTGTTGTCTGTTGTGATTTCTCCATTTTCATTTCTAATTTTCTTGATTTGATTATTCTCCCTTTGTTTCTTGATGAGTCTGGGTAATGGTTTGTCTATTTTATTTATCTTCTCAAAGAATCAGCTTTTAGCTTTGTTGATTTTTGCTATGGTCTTTTTTGTTTCTTTTGCATTTATTTCTGCCCTAATTTTTGTGATTTCTTTCCTTATACTAACCCTATGGTTCTTCATTTCTTCCTTTTCTAGTTGCTTTAGGTGTAGAGTTAGGTTATTTATTTGATTTCTCTCCTGTTTCTTGAGGTAGGCTTGTATTGCTATGAACCTTCCATTTATCATTGCTTTTACTGTATCCCATTGGTTTTGGGTTGTTGTGTTTTCATTTTCATTCATATCTATGCATAATTTTATTTCTTTTTTTATTTCTTCTGTGATTTGTTGGAAGTGTGTTGTTTAGCCTCCATGTTTGTATTTTTCATATTTTTTTTTCCCTGTAGTTGACATCTAATCTTACTGCATTGTGATCAGAAAAGATGCTTGAGATGATTTGAATTTTTTTGAATTTACAAGGCTAGCTTTATGGTCCAGGATGTGATCTATCCTGGAGAAGATTCTGTGTGCACTTGAGAAAAAGGTGAAATTCATTATTTTAGGGTGAAATGTCCTATAGATATTAATTAGGTCTAACTGGTCTATTGTATCATTTCAAGTTTGTGTTTCCTTGCTAATTTCCTGTTTAGTTATCTATCCATAGGTGTGAGTGGGGTATTAAAGTCTCTCACTATTATTGTGTTACTGTTAATTTTCCCTTTCATATTTGTTAGCATTTGCCTTACATATTGTGGTGCTCCTATGTTGTGTGCATATATATTTATAATTGTTATATCTTCTTGGATTGATCCTTTGATCATTATTTAGTGTCCTTCTTTGTCTCCTTTCACATCCTTTATTTCAAAGTCTATTTTATCTGATATGAGTATTGCTACTCCTGCTTTCTTTTGGTCTCCATTTGCAAGAAATATCTTTTTCCAGCCCTTCACTTTCAGTCTGTATGTGTCCCTATGTTTGAGGTTGGTCTCTCATAGACAGCATATATAGGAGTCTTGTTTTTGTATCCATTCAGCCAGTCTTTGTCTTTTGGTTGGGTCATTCAACACATTTACATTTAAGGTAATTATTGATAAGCATGATCCCATTGCCATTTACATTGTTGTTTTGGGTTAGTTTATAAACCTTTTCTGTGTTTCCTGTCTAGAGAAGATCCTTTAGCATTTGTTGGGGAGCTGGTTTGGTGGTGCTGAAGTTGACTCATTGGAAAAGACCCTGATGCTGGGAGGGATTGGGGGCAGGAGGAGAGGGGACGACCGAGGATGAGATGGCTGGATGGCATCATGGACTCAATGAACGTGAGTCTGAGTGAACTCCGGGAGTTGGTGATGGACAGGGAGGCCTGGCGTGCTGCAATTCATGGGGTCGCAAAGAGTCGGAAACGACTAAGCAACTGAACGGAACAGAAAGCTTTTGATTTCTCCTTCATATCTGAATAAGATCCTTGCTGGCTACAGTAATCTGGTTTGTAGGTTTTTCTTTTCATCACTTTAAGTATATCCTGCCATTCCCTTCTGGCGTGAAGAGTTTCTATTGAAAGATCAGCTGTTATCCTTATGGAGATCCCCTTGTGGGTTGATTGTTTTTCCCTTGATGCTTTTAATATTTGTTCTTTGTGTTTGGCCTTCATTAATTTGATTAATATGTGTCTTGGGGTGTTTCACCTTGGGTTTATCTTGTTTGGGACTCTCTGGGTTTCTTGGACTTGGGTGGCTATTTCCTTCCCCATTTTAAGGAAGTTTTCAATTATTATCTCCTCAAGTATTTTCTTGTGGCCTTTCTTTTTGTCTTTTTCTTCGAGGACTCCAATGATTCGAATGTTGGGGCATTTGACATTGTCCCAGAAGTCTCTGAGGTTGTCCTCATTTCTTTTAATTTTTTTTTTTCTGTCTGCTTCATTTATTTCCACCATTCTATCTTCCACCTCACTTATCCTATCTTCTGCCTCAGTTATTCTACTATTGGTTCCCTTCAGAGTGCTTTGGATCACAGCTACTGCATTATTCATTATTGATTGATTCTTTTTTATTTCTTCTAGGTTCTTGTAAAACTTTTCTTGCATCTTCTCAATCCTTGTCTCCAGACTATTTATCTTTAACTCCATTTTGTTTTCCAAATTTTGAGTCATTTTTACTATCATTATTCTGAATTCTTTTTCAGTTAGACTCCCTATCTCCTCCTCTTTTGTTTGGTTTGCTGGACTTTATCATGTTCCTTTACCTGCTGAATATTTCTCTGCCTTTTCATCTTGTTTAGGTTGCTGTGTTTGGGGAGGCCTTTCTGGGTGCTGGCATATTGAGTGCAGCATTTTCACAGCATCATCTTTCAGGGTTTGAAATAGCTCAACTGGAATTCCATCACCTCCACTAGCTTTGTTCATAGTGATGCTTCCTAAGGCCCACTTGACTTCACATTCCAGAATGCCTGGCTCTAGGTGAGTGATCACACGATCATGGTTATCTGGGCCATGAAGATCTTTCTTGTAGAGTTCTGTGTATTCTTCCACTTCTTCTTAATATCTTTTGCTTCTGTTAGGTCCATACTATTTCTGTCATTTATTGAGCCCATCTTTCCATGAAATGTCCCCTTGGTATCTCTAATTTTCTTGAAGAGATCTCTAGTCTTTCCCATTCAAGTGTTTTCCTCTATTTCTTTGCACTGATCACTGAGGAAGGCTTTCTTATCTCTCCTTGCTATTCTTTGGAACTCTGCATTTGGATGGGTATATCTTTCCTTTCCTCCTTTGCCTTTAGCTTCTCTTCTTTTCTCAGCTATTTGTAGAAAGGGAAAGTGAAAGTGAAGTCGTGTCCGACTCTTTGTGAACCGTGGACTGTAGCCCTCCAAGCTCCTCCATCCATGAGATTTTCCAGGCAAGAATACTGGAGCGGGTTGCCATTTCCTTCAGACCTCCTCAAACAACCATTTTGCCTTTTTGTATTTCTTTTTCTTGGGGATGGTCTTGATCACTGCCTCCTGTACAATGTTATGAACCTCCATCCATAGTTCTTCAGGCACTCTGTCTATCAGATCTAATCCCTTGAATCTATTTCTCAATTCCTCTGTATAATTGTAAGGGGTTTGATTCAGGTCATATCTGAATGGTCTGGTGGTTAGCCCTACTTTCTTCAATTTAAGTCTGAATTTGGCAAGAAGGAGTTCATAATCTGAGCCAATCTGGGCCACAGTCAGCAACCAGTCTTGTTTGTGCTTACTGTATAGAACTTCTCCATCTCTGACTGCAAAGAATATAATCAATTTGATTTTGGTGTTGACCATCTGGTGATATCCATGTACAGAGTGTTCTCTTGTGTTGCTGGAAGAGGGTGTTTGCTATGACCAGTGTGTTCTCTTGGCAAAACTCTGTTAGCCTCTGACCTGCTTCGTTTTGTACTCCAAAGCAGAATTTGCCTGTTACTCCAGATTGGAGAAGGCAATGGTGCCCCACTCCAGTACCCTTGCCTGGAAAATCCCATGGACAGAGGAGCCTGGTAGGCTGCAGTCCATGGGGTTGTGAGGAGTTGGACCGAATGAGCGACTTCACTTTCACTTTTTACTTTCATGCATTGGAGAAGGAAATGGCAACCCACTCCAGTGTTCTTGCCTGGAGAATCCCAGGGACGAGGGAGCCTGGTGGGCTGCCTTCTATGGTGTCACACAGAGTCAGACCCGACTAAAGTGACTTAGTAGCAGCAGCAGCCAGATAGTTCTTGACTTCCTACTTTTGCATTCCAGTCCCCTATAATGAAAAGGACATCTTTTGGGGGGTGTTAGTTCTAGAAGATCTTATAGATCTTGTCTTCATAGAACCCTTCAACTTCAGCTTCTTTAGCATTACTGGTCAGGGCATAGACTTGGATTACTGTGATACCAAATGGTTTACCTTGGAAAAGAGCAGAGGTCATCTGTTGTTTTGGAGATTGCACCCAAGTAGTGCATTTTGGACTCTTTTATTGACTATGATGGCTATTCCATTTCTTCTAAGGGATTCTTGCCCACAGTAGTAGATATAATGGTTATCTGAGTTCAATTCACCCATTCCAGTCCATTTTAGTTCACTGATTCCTAAATGTCAATGTTCACTCTTGGCATCTCCTGTTTGCCCACTTCCAATTTGCCTTTATTCATGGACCTAACATTCCAGGTTCCTATGTGATATTGCTCCTTACAGCAATATTAAGAGTGCTGTGCTGATGTGCTCAGTCACTGCTGACTCTTTGTGTCCCCATGGACTGTAGCCCGCAAGTTTCCTCTGTCCATGGAATTTTCCAGGCAAGAATACTGTAATTAGTAGTAATTGCAAGCTTCTTATTACTATTTAACATCAGTGTCACTACTTAGAAAATGAATATGGAAGCATTTTGGATATTGAAGCATTTTGAATAGCCATGAAAAACCTAGTATTCTGATATATTATAGCAAAGTTTTTCAGAGTCATGAATTGATATATTGTATGCAGCAGCCATATACCAGTATAAGGTTATACATTATGTATTCACTTGAAATTAAGACAAGTGCAACCAAGTACTTGGTTCAGATCAGGCTGGATTTTTACATCTCAAGACCAAGGAAGGTGTCATGTCAAAATGTGTGAGAGCTGATAATAATCAGCTCTCACTGATTATATATATATAGTGATTATATATAATCACTATGCCTGAGACCCTATTAGAGATATTACAGGAAACAAAGCTTAATGATGTTCAGTTTGGAAAGTGGGAGGACAACTTTGTAGTATGCAGACTTTTAGGTTCAACAGGGAGAGTTGATATCAATTTTGGTGACATAAGGAGGTAATAAGAATGCTGGAGCTGCAGCTGCAGTTAGGAATTCCCTTGGGTGGCCTCAGGAATGGTAATTATCCCAGTTACAGGGCAAAGCAAACAGTGTAACACAGTGAGGCAAGACAACTTAGGAACACATGAGCTACCTAGAGACCCCTTGAACTGTAGAGAGGTATTTGATGTCTGATTTCCTCAGATGCTTTCCTCTTGCATCACCTAAAGAAATATGCATTTGTTATATACTTTTGAAGTATAATCTATAATAATTGAAAATATATACTTCAATTAGTCCATAAATATCGATGCTTACTATTTCCACTAATATCAATACCATTCTGGTCTAAGCCACTACTACAGGCTGAATTGTGTCCCTCAGAAAAGATCTATTGAAGCTTTTACCTCTAGTACTTCAGAATGTGGCTTCATTTGGAAATAGTCTTTACTGAGGTAAATAAGTTAAAATAAAGTCTCTAGGATTAAGCCTAAACCAATATGACTGGTGTTTTCATCAAAAGAGGAAACCCAGAGATAGACATACACAGTGGAAAGATGTGATGACACAGGAAGAAGACAGCCATATGACTGAAGTGATATACCTACAAGCCAAGAAATACCAAGGATTCAACCGAAGCTAAAAAAGGCAAGCAAGGATTCTCCCCTAGAGGCATCAGACAGAGTATAGCTCTGCTGACACCTTGATTTCAGACTTGGGGACTCCAGAACTGTGAGACAATAAATTTTGTTCTAAGCCTCTCAGATTTTGGTGCTTTATGAAGGCATCTTTAGCAAACTAATGCAGCCCCAACACTTGAGTAGGTGCAATAGCCTCCTCACTCGTCTCTCACTTTGCATTTCTACATCTCCCTGCTTCTCTACCCCATAACATATTCTTAGTGTATAGGATGGAAGCAAGAGTGAATCTTTAAAGCATGTATGTCATCATACCTTACAAGCCTTCTACTCCAAATTCTCCCATGGTTTCCCATCTTATTCAGAGTAGAAATCAAAGCCCTTATAGTAGCTCCTAGACTCTGTACCTTTTGATCTCATCTCTCACTAGCCTCTCTTTTGCTTGTCACAGTCCAGCCTCATTGGCTCCATTTCTGTCCCTCAGACATGCTAAGAAAAATCCTATTTCAGCCCTCTGCACTTGCTATTTCCTCTGCATAAAGCCCCTTGATATCATAAGACTCTCTCCATCTCTTTTAGGTATTGCCTCAAGAGTCACTTTTTCACAAGGTCTAATTATCCTATGTACAGTTGCAACCCTCCGAAAAGCACCAATCCCTTTCCTTGCTTCATTTTCCTCCACATTATTTATTCTATATAATAAATTATATATTTCCTTTATTGAATTTGTTGTTTTTCCAGCCTGAATCTAATCTTTAAAAAAGACTTGATATTTGTTTTTTTGTTCACTGATGTACACTGAGTGCTTAGAGCACACAGCATCTGGCACAATGTATAAGGTGTACCTGTTGAGTGGATAAGTAGATTTCTAATTCCTTAGAGGTAGCACAAAGTAGGATGATACTGACTGCCACAGGAGTTAGAATTCCTGGGTTCTATACCCCTGGAATAGCTTACTGAGGGTAAGTGGACTGATGTGGGTCATCTCTGAGTCTGTTTATTCATCTGTGAAAATGAGAACAAAATCCACTCTATCTACTTCACAGTGTTGTTTTGAGGATCAACTTGAATGATACATATAAAAGTCCATATGTAATTTATACCATCCTATATAAATATGAGCTATTATTAAAATAAATCTATTCAGAGTTTTATAGAGTGAAAGTGATTCTCTATATTAAGAGATAAGTAATAAAAAATGGCACTCTTAACTGTGGAGAAGTCAGACTTCCTGAAAATAGGTTCTAAAAAAGAAAAAAATAAAATAAATCTCTGCCAAGCATGACTTAAAGATTTTTTAAAGTGGGAGCTGAGAAATGCAATATTCATTATTAACAACTACTACTTACTAAGAGTTATTGAACATAATAACCCAGGACATTTACACTTTCTTGAAACATGAAGAATTCATTGTGAGTGAATGAGACTCAGCACTATTGCCTGAAAGCGTATCACTCCATAAAAAAGGGAAGAGAAAACACTTTAAAATATCCTACTGTGATTTCTTTAATTTACCTTGCCCACTATGATTTACATATGCTAATATATTCCTGCCAAGTAAGTATTCTATGGATAATGTATAGGGCTCATTTCCTATCAAATCCTAAAATTGCTTTTAGGATATCTGGTATAAATTTAACATTCACCCCAAAGTTAAACAGAAATCACTTTTAAGTATCTATTGAGGGTCAGGCAGTGACTGATGGAGGGAGCAATGATGAATAAAACATAGTCTCACTCTTATAGCTCTTTGCAATCTACTTAGGAATATACAGCCATATAAACCTCAGTACAAATCAAACTCTAAAAGGCCTTTAATAGAAGAAACTCTCTCATACACACGTACAAAGCACATTATGAAAGATGGAAAGTGACTGAAGGGTTCTAAAAGAGATTTTAGAGATAGTACTATTTTAGCTGAGTCTTAAAGGACTTAACAGAAAGAGAAGTGGGGAGGATGTCAGACATGCCAGGCAGTGGGAGTAGCTTGATCAGGAGCAGTACCAACTTCAGGAAGAATTTAGACAGACTTGTGGTAACTTCGTCTGTAAGTAGATTTTAATGGTAATGTGGATATTGAGGGGTCGTCCTTGATCTGTGGAAATTAATAATGGCAGCAGGAAACTGTCCAGTAAAAATTATAGTATGGTTCCAGAGTCTAAGGCAGTGGTATACAGCATGTCTTATTAACTAAATTGAAAGAAGTGTTCAGTCTCTTGTGAGGTCATGTGCTTCTTTCTGCATCTAATATGGCTTATAAAATATCCCTCAAGAATATATATTGCCCAAGACATGAAACATCTTAAATATTATTTCAAAAATTTAGTAGATTTCTTTGAAGTTTGATTTGAACAAAGGTTTAGAAACTTTAGTCCAAATGGCATGGCTCTTTGAGGATTTTTCGTTTCCTTTTTTGTGTCAGTGTAAATTTAAGAGTTCTTAGGGGGGAGATCTGAGGCAGTGCTAAAGTAACACATCATTTGAAAAACAACAACTTATGCATCAACGTGCTGAAGGACCTCTAAGATATTGTTAGCATGCTAAGTCGCTCCAGTCATCTCAGACTCTTTGAGACCCCATGGACTGTAGCGTGCCAGGCTCCTCTGTTCATGGGGATTCTCCAGGCAAGAATATTGGAATTGGTTGTCATATTCCTCTCCAGGGGATCTTCCAGACCCAGGATTGAACCTAGTCTCCAGCATTGGCAAGTGGGTTCTTTACTGCTAGCGCCACCTGGAAAGCCCCAGATATTGTTTACTAAATATCAATATTTACCATCTTAACAGAGAAACCTGTTAAGGAGCATAGGGAGTTCTGTGACCCATTGAAACTATAAATCCCAAGGGCCGCCAACTTCAATCATGGCACCATTGTGCAGACTGAAGTACTATGAGAAAGTTCTGCACGAACATTTTAAGTGGACGAAGATTTATGTTCCTATAGACTCAGGGCATGGGATTTCAGTGTTATTCTTTTTTATATAAACCTGCAAGAAGTTTGAAGTATTGAAGGGAAAGTTTGCTGCATAGCTCAAGCATTGCCAATAGCATATTATATTTAATTTACAGTAGCATTTAATGGTGTTTTATAGATAGGCCATAAACATAAAATATAATCAAATGTGAACCTTTTAGCAAAGTAAGATGGTGTTTTTGGTGGTGTGGGATGGGAATGTTTTAAAATCTGAATCAGCATTGCTAAAAATCCTTTCTCTGACAAATAGACCATATAAATAGCTAAGCTGCTTTCCATTCCTAAAATCACACATTTAAATAAGTCTGGTTAACTAATAGAAGAAAGAAAATCAAGTAGGAGTCAGTTTTTAATGGAATCATTACACGGACTAAGTTATCAATGTATGTCTTTCAAACCAAAATGTGGCCACAGTATACAGCATGTATGTATACGGGCATTTGAGAGGATATATTTGACTACAGAAAGACACATTTCTTGTCATTCTTCACATTTGTCTATTGTTCAACTTTTCTGTGTGTATATGTGTGTGTATTTGTCTTATCTGATCTTATAAATGCAATTATAATAATGATCTTCATATCTCTTGCCTAGGTGTTCAGACAAAGGTAGCCTCATTTCATCTACTTTTTTCATCTATTTCTCTCCTCTTGCTCATCAGCTCCCTACCCTATGTTGCTCTCCTGCTGATTTTCCCAACATTACACCCAAAATTTCTCCTTGCTTTCATCTCGTTCTGAAGCATCTTACTATTCTGTGAAGCTAGTTCAAAGAATGTGACTTTTAGGAGATATAATCCCCAAAAGAAAACATTCCTATGCTCTAACCTCATTCTGGTTTTCTTCTTTTGTTTATTTTAGTAAGCTCACCTTGCTGTTTTGACAAGCTATACATAACAGATGTTTGTATTGTTTGTGGTAGTATTCACAGCTGATTGTTTAGTGTCAAGAAATCATTTTTGGATAATTCTTAGCAAGAATGAAATTAATATCCACCAACATATAAAGACTTCTCCCTGTCTCTTTAGAGCAATACTGACTGATGAGCTCTATGCCACAATTTAAAACAAAGAGCTCATGGGAAATCTTTACTAGTCTTATTTCTGGCTTCCATTACTTATTTAACTAGACTTAATCTGCTAGTTTCCAGACATGTCTTATTTTTAAGTAGAAGTCACTTAAACATATGCCTTGATTTCACTGAGTGTGAAAAAAAAAGGAATATGCTTATAAATATAAAAGACATCCTTCTCACATTTTAAGGGCAAGCATTATAATCTTAAACTCTGTAGATCACTATGCGAAGAAGACTTATAGTGAAATAGTTCCAGCAAAACAAGTAAACTTTCAGATGAAGTGGCTTGGACCTATTCCTCAGAACTTTTCTAAGGTACTTAATGCTTCAGATGCAGGGGGAAAAAAGGTGTATATTATATTTTCAGATGAGAGGATGATTGACAATACAAGGAACTGTTCTGTCAATAGACTAGATGGGAGAAGAGCATTAAGGATAGCTCATGATACTGCAGATAGCATGATCTTCTAACTCTGTACTACAGATTGCCTGTAGATAGTGAACTATTAGCATAGTAGCATACCATGGCTCATTCTTTTAACGAACTGAACATGCCAAACCAACTTTCCATTAAAATTGATTGAGTTATCCAGATTTTAGATTGTAAAAACTCTGTCATCTCTTCCAATACCTTGTAGAATCTCTGAGTCCCCTCCCCCCACCCGTAATAGTATAAGGCTTGGAGAGAATTCATCCACATGAGTGATATTTGCAACTTACTTAGAATGACTTTTTAAAATGTATTGCCATAGAGAGAGAAATGGAATATGATAAAGAAACTTTTGGCTAATAGAAGTTAGTATTATTTTCTAAAAATTCTATTATCTATCTAATCTTCTTCCCTGGCAATACACAGAAATAAAGTTTCATTCTCTGCTTTTATTTTAAAAACAGCCTCTACATTTGTACATTGGAGGAGGAAATGGCAACCCACTCCAGTGTTCTTGCCTGGAGAATCCTAGGGACGGGGGAGCCTAGTGGGCTGCCATCTATGAGGTCGCACAGAGTCGGACACGACTGAAGCGACTTAGCCACAGCAGCAGCACATTTGTGTTCTAGCAAAAAAAGAATAGAATTAGTGTTTTAAATAAGAAGTATTACAAATTGTTAATTCTACAAAAATTGCCTGTGATTTATTTTTAGCTATAAAAAAAGACCACTAGCCTCAAAGTGAGATCCTGGTGCTTAATTTCATCTCTGTTGCTTATCAGGGTTACACTCTTTGGTCTTAACTTCAGTAGATCTCAGTTTTCTGGATTACACAATGGAACCACAATATCTTCCTCAAAGGCCTGGTAGGATTAAATGTAATCATTTCTGTAAACAAGTGACATGAAAAGCATACAAAATATTTAGAAACTTTAGTTTGCTAATGTCACAAAAAGAGAGTATGAGGTGCCCTATAATATTGATTCAACTTACTTTTTAATAGCAAAATTATTTTATTATTTTATTTTTTAATTTTTCTTGCCACACAGTGTAACTAAGTGGTTATCTTAGTTTCCCAATCAGGAATGGAACCTGTACCCGCTGCAGTAGATATGCAGAGTCAACCACTAGACCTCCAGGGAAGTTCCTCAACTTATTTTAGATTTCTGAAAGATCTTCAATTTTTTGTAGGTTTTATTATCAGACTTTAAAATAAGCTAACACAATTATATTTTAATATGTAAAAATACTAAATAAAATGAATGTGTATGTGTGTATGCTCAGTTGCTCAGTCATGTCTGACTTTTTGTGGTCCCATAGTTTATCGCCCAACAGGCTCCTCTGTCCATGGAATTTTCCTGGCAAGAATACTGGAATGTGTTGCCATTTCCTACTCCAGGGGATCTTTCTGACCCAGGGATCAAATTTGCTTCTCCTGTGTCTCCTGCTTTGGCAGATGGATTCTTAACCTCTGGCTCCACCTGGGAAGCCCAAATAAAGTGAATCAAAGAATTCAATTATATTGTAATAATAATCCAAAGCAGAAAATCTTAAAAGATTTTATAGACTGAGTCTAAGTCCCAAAGGGGAGACACTCTTGTACAACAAACACCTAATTTTATAGATGAATGGGAAGGGCCAGAAATTTTTTTAAAAATTAAGGAAGAAATAACTATACTCTTTCCCCTTAGCTATCTGAGAAAGCTGATTTTTTAGATACTGATTTTAGTGAATTAAAAGATCTAGTCTGGTTTCCACAAAACAACCAACGAGATTGCAAACACTTAAAGCTCAAAAGTATTTCTCAAAGTGTTTTCCAAGAAGCATCCAATTTATAATCATTTAGGGTAGATTCCTGGGTCCTACTTCAGATGACCTAAATCAAAATCTTTTAGGACAGGCCCCAAGGAATCTAAATTTTAGCCAATACCTCCCAAGTGATTCTTATGCATGGTTTTAAAATCACTGACCTAAAACATGGTTTTCAACTCTGGCTGCACATTATAATCACTTAGGGAACATAAAAAAAAAATTAAAAGAAAAAGATATCTATGTGTTGTTCCAAGCCAATTTAAATTGGAATCTCTAAGGGTGAGGCCCAGCATCACACTTTTATTCAAAGCTCCCCAGAATGATAGTGATTCTGAGTGCAGCCTGAGTGGAACTCCGCTACATTAAAGCACTCCAAGATCTCAGTTTTCTCTGTCAAGGCAAGAGTCAGAAATCTACATCAAAAGACAAACTTGCCTTTACACACAAACCTCCAACTTGGCCTCACTGCTAAGGCCAGGATGGTCCTTTACCACTCAAATGTTTCTTGCCTATATTTATTTCAGAGGAGTAAATATTTGGATTTTTCCACTGGACTCCATCTCCAACTTGGTTAATTAAATTAACCAAGTCAGTTCCCAGAATAAAACTGACACTCAAAAGAGATTTTTTACTTCATTATTATGTTTCATTCCCTTCAACTTTTTTTCACACAGTAGTCATTCAACATACATTTGTTGATCTACATATTTGTGGGTCTCTGTCTTAGTCTGTTTGGGCTGTTGTAACAAAAATGACATAAACCAAATGGCTTATATAGTTCTCACAGTTCTGGAGGCTGAGGGGTGCAATATGGAGATGCTGGTAGCTTTTGTGTCTAGTACCTCTTTTCTGTTTCATAGGTAGTCTCCTCTCTGTGCCTTCACATGGTGGAATGGGGTGAGGGAGTTTCTTGCGTCTCTTATTGTTTTTTATTTTTATAACTAATTGAACACTTATTATTTGCAACACTCTTGCCCTACCAAGTTTGTGTTTGTTTTTCTTTTTTTTTTTAATTTTTAAATTTTTTTTTAATTGGAGTATAATTGTTTCACAACATTGTGTTAGTTTCTGCTGTACAACAATGTGAATCAACTATATGTTTACATCTATCCCCCACTCCTGAGCCTCCCAGCATCCCCCCATTCCAGACCTCTAGATCTTCACAGAACACTGAGCTGAGCTGCCTGTGCTATACAGCAGCTTCCCACTAGCTATCTGTTTTACATATGGTAGTGTATGTAAGTCAACGTTACTATCTAAGGCCCCTTTTATAAGGGAACTAATCCCATTCACATGGAACACAGCCTTATCTAACTCAGTGAAACCATGAACCATGCCATGTAGGGTCACCCAAGATGGTTGGGTCATGGTGGAGAGTTCTGACAAAACGTGGTCCACTGGAGAAGAGAATGGCAAACCACTTCAGCATTCTTGCCTTGAGAACCCCATGAACAGTATGAAAAGGCAAAAAGATAGGACACTGAACGATGAACTCCCCAGGTTGGTAGGTGCCCAATATGCTACAGGAGAAGAGATGAGAAATAGCTCCAAAAGGAATGAAGAGGCTGAGTCAAAGCAGAAAAAACACCCAGTTGTAGATGTGTCTGGTGGTGAAAGTAAAGTCTGATGCTGTAAAGGACAATATTGCATAGGAACCTGGAATGTTAGGTCCATGAATCAAGGTAAATTGGAAGTGGTCAAACAGGAGATGTCAAGAGTCAACACTGATATTTTAGGAATCAGTGAACTAAAATGGACTGGAATGGGCGAATTTAATTCAGATGACCATTATATCTACTACTGTGGGCAAGAATCTCTTAGAAGAAATGGAGTAGACCTCATAGTCATCAAAAGAGTCTGAAAGTGCAGTACTTGGGTGTAATCTCAAAAATGACAGAATAGTCTGTCAGTTTCCAAGGCAAACCATTCAATATCACAGTAATCCAAGTCTATGCCCTACTAATGCCAAAGAAGCTGAAGTTGACTGGTTCCATGAAGACCTACAATACCTTCTAGAACTAACACCCAAACAAGATGTCCTTTTCATCATAGGGGACTGGAATGCAAAAGTAGGAAGTCAAGAGGTACTTGGAGTAACAGGTAAATTTGGCCTTGGAGTACAAAATGAAGCAGGGCAAAGGCTAGCAGAGTTTTGCCAAGAGAACGCACTGCTCATAGCAAACACCCTCTTCTAACAACACAAGAGAAGACTCTACACATGGACATCACCAGATGGCCAATACCAAAATCAGATTGATTATATTCTTTGCAGTCAAAGATGGAGAAGCTCTATACAGTCAGCATAAGGAACCTATTATATAGCATAGGGAACTCTTCTCAATACTCTGTAATGGTCTACATGGGAAAAGAGCCTAGAAAACAGTATGTATATATATATATGTGTATATATATATATATATATATATATATATATAACTAAAAACTGATTGATATATATATATATAAAACTGATATATATATATAACTGATATATATATATATAACTGATTCACTTTTCTGTACAACAGAAACTAACATAATATTTTAAATCACCTACAAAGATACAAATTCTTTGTAAGAAACAAATTCTTTAAAAACAATTAAGTCCAAAGACTAAAAATCAAGTTTAAAAACTGCTACCCAACTACAAAGCTACAGTCATTAAGACAGTATGGTACTGGCACAAAGACAGAAATATAGATCAGTGGGACAAAACAGAAAGCCCAGAGATAATCCACGCACCTATGGACACCTTGTCTTTGACAAAGGTGGCAAAAATATACAATGGAGAAAAGACAATCTCTTTAACAAGTGGTGCTGGGAAAACTAGTCAACCACCTATAAATGAAACTAGAACACCTTATAACACCATAAACAAAACTAAACTCAAAATGGATAAAAGATCTAAATGTAAGACCAGAATTTATAAAACTCTTAGAAGAAAACATAGGCAGAATACTCTCTGACATAAATCACAGCAAGAGCCTCTATGATCCACCTCCCAGAAAATGGAAATAAAAATAAACAAATGGGACCTAATTAAACTTAAAAGATTTTTCACAACAAAGGAAACTAAAAGCAAGGTGAAAAGTCAGTCTTCAGAATGAGGGAAAATAATAGCAAATGAAGCAACTGACAAAGAATTAATCTCTAAAATACACAAGCAGCTCATGGAGCTCAATACCAGAAAAATAATTGTCCCAAATAAAAAATGGGCCAAAGAACTAAACAGACATTTCTCCAAAGGAGATATACAGATGGCTAAGAAATACATGAAAAGATGCCCAACATCACTCATTACTGCAGAAATGCAAATCAAAACCACAATTAAATATCATCTCACTCCAGATAGAATGGCTGCCATCAAAAACTCTACGAACAATAAATGTTGGAGAGAGTATGGAGAAAAGGGAACCCTCTTACACTGTTGGTGGGAATGCAAACTGGTACAATCACTATGGAGAATAGTGTGGAGATTCCTTAAAAAACTGGAAATAGAACTGCCTTAAGACCCAGCAATCCCACTGCTGGGCATACACAGTGAGGAAACCAGAACTGAAGGAGACACGTGTACCCCAGTGTTCTTTGCAGCACTGTTCACAATAGCTGGAACATAGAAGCAATCTAGATGTCCACTAGCGACTGAATGGATAAGGAAGTTGTGGTTCATATTCACAATGGAATATTACTCAGCTATACACATTTGAGTCAGTTCTAATGAGGTAGATGAAACTGGAGCCTATTTTATAGAGTGAAGTAAGCCAGAAAGAGAAATACCAATACAGTATATTAACACATATATATGGAATTTAGAAACACGGTAATGACAACCCTATATGCAAGACAGCAAAAGAGACACAGATGTAAAGAACAGACTTTTGAACTATGTAGGAGAAGGCGAGGATGGGACGATATGAGAGAATAGCACTGAAACATGTATATTACCCGGAGAAGGCAATGGCACCCCATTCCAGTACTCTTACCTGGAAAATCCCATGGATGGAGGAGCCTGGTAGGCTGCAGTCCATGGGGTTGTGAAGAGTCAGACATGACTGAGTGACTTCACTTTCACTTTTCACTTTCATGCATTGGAGAAGGAAATGGGAACCCACTCCAGCATTCTTGCCTGGAGAATCCCAGGGATGGGGAAGCCTGGTGGGCTGCCATCTATGGGGTCACACAGAGTTGGACACGACTGAAGCGACTTAGCAGCAGCAGCAGCATGTATGTTACCATATATAAAATAGATGACCAGTGCAAGTTTGATGCATGAAGCAGGGCACTCAAAGCTGATGTTCTGGGACAACCTAGAGGGATCGGGTGGGGAGGGAGATGGGAGGAGGTTTCACATGCGAGACACATGTACACTCATGGCTGATTCATGTTGACATGTGGCAAAAACCACCACAATATTGTAAAGTAATTAACCTCCAATTAAGATAAATTAATTAATTTTTAAAACTGCTATCCAAATGTTTACCTCTATATTAACTTCTTTACTTCATATAAGCTTTGAATTCTTCTAATCTAAAGGAACTAAAGAGAAAAGTAAGAATCTCAAGGGTTTCATTAGTAAAAAACAATCTTGCTTTATTAAATATTAATATACCCTTGGATAGCTATTGATTTTTTAAAACCCTTTTTGTGCTACCTCACTTAACTCTCTTAATAATTCCCTGAGTTCTGTAGAACATATTCATATAAGGGAAAAATTAGTAGACTTTCTGAAGACGGGTTTTGGTTCCAGACTGTTATTCGTCCTTTAATATTGAGAAGTCTTGGTACGTTATTTTGTTTTTATAGGCCCTGGTTTTCTCATTTATTAAATGGAGATATGATCCCTGAAGGATACATAAAATATTGCACTTTGAATAGATTCCTAAACTTCAAGAGCTATAAATTTGTCAGATATTACAGCTATTTCAATTTTAAAGATGACGAGATTGAGGCACAACAGGTTAAGGTGGCCGCTCAATATAAAAAGTAAATAAGAAATGTTACCTTGTTTTAAATATAGATTCTCTCGTTCTTAGTCAATAATTTCTTTTTCATATTACTACAAATACTCTCAGAACATGGCCAAATGGACTTTTTGACATCAAACCAAGTAAAAAAAATAATAAATCTATGTCTATTCATATCTATCTATATCTACATATAAAGAATTGGGGAAAAAAATCAAGTAAAATACTTCAGGTTTCAGAATCCCTAATTCAAAATCTGATTTTGAATCTAAAAGACTCTTAGGTGCAATAAAGGGAGAAGGAAGGAACTGAGATAAGTAACCAGGAAGAATGTAAAGGGTATGTCCTTCCAAGGACATATTAATATCAACAGACTTACACAGTTTAGTCTTCTCCTCTATATTTTGTTTTGACCTGGAGTTTAGCAGAGAGTTCTTTACCACTTGCTTTCCTATAAGACACTTATATTACACAAATTGATAGCAAGAGAGAAAGTCAAATTGTCAGGCTTTTAATGTACAAAAGCGATCTTGCACAGCAAATCAACTCAGTAGCTGGTTATTCACGTTGTCTATGAAGATCACAGCTCATAATGCAGAAAGTCTTAATCACTCATCCCCCCACCTTAAGGCCTGCGTTGTTCAAGACGGAGCAGCCGTCATGTTACTTGTAACGAATGACAAGCTGTCCTCATGCTGCAAGTGGTTGTCATCCTAGACAGGCAACTTTAACCTAAAATCAGTGTTGAGTCTGACTTTCCAACAAAAGCAGTATTTCCTCAGAATATTTAACATCGTAGGGGATGTTCTAAAGCACCAAGTTGATCAACTTTCTAAACGAGGATGATTTAAAAGATCTCAGTTCAGTTCAGTCGCTCAGTCGTGTCCAANCGGGTTCCACGGCCTCCACTGGGCATGCAGGCGTTCCCAGCCATGGGCCATGTACTGTCAACCATGCAAGGAGTGGTCCCCACCAGCGGGCAGCACGCCCTCAACTGGGCGCAGAGGGCTCCCGAGCCCACGCTCTGTGATCCTCGCAAAGACTGTGGGCAGGAGAAGGGGACGACAGGCAACGAGATGGTTGGTTGGCATCACCCACTCGATGGACAGGAATTTGAGCAAGCTCCGGGAGCTGGTCATGCACAGGAGGCCGGGCCTGCTGCGATTCATGGGATTGCAAAGTGTCAGTCACGACGGAGCGACTGAACTGAACGGAGCTGAACTGAATGACTTTCAGTTCATTTCCCTGCACTTCGGGCCTGGTTTACTTAGCCCAACTCAGAGCTGCAGGTGGGGAGAATGTTGAACCGTAATAAAGGTTTCCCGGGCAATACCAGATCTAGCCTAACCATTCATCCTGGCTGTCCCTAGCTTTTTTGGCCCCAGGGACCAGTGTTATGGAAAATGGAAAATTTTAGGGACCAGTGAGCGATTCATGGGATTGCAAAGTGTCAGTCACGACGGAGCGACTGAACTGAACGGAGCTGAACTGAATGACTTTCAGTTCATTTCCCTGCACTTCGGGCCTGGTTTACTTAGCCCAACTCAGAGCTGCAGGTGGGGAGAATGTTGAACCGTAATAAAGGTTTCCCGGGCAATACCAGATCTAGCCTAACCATTCATCCTGGCTGTCCCTAGCTTTTTTGGCCCCAGGGACCAGTGTTATGGAAAATGGAAAATTTTAGGGACCAGTGTTATGGAAAATCACTTTTCCAAGGTTTAGAGGATGATTTGAACGCACTATGCTTATTTTGCCCTTTATTTCTGTTATGATTGCATCTGCCTCACCCTGGATCATCAAGCATTAGGTCCCCGAGGATGGAGACCCCTGGTTTATGCAGTAAAACCTCGAAGACACCAGGATCAGATGCAGAGGACTAGTCAGCCAGTGACACACAAGAAGGGAGCAGAGTGGTTAGAAGTCCACAAAAGCTCATCACTGAGGCTGCATTCTGCAGACTTGTGTGTTCCTGGTCCTGGTTGGGCCTCACACAGGATACAATGTTGCACTCCCAGTAGGATATTTTAATAAGAACCTTGAGGCACACAAGCTAAAGAGATTCCAGGAGTGAACATGGGATACACTGAGGGTTCTGGATATCACATCACTATCCCAGGAAGCATGGGTGTGTGTCTGGTCTGGGAAAGACAGGACTTGGGAGGAAGTGACAGTGGGTTTTTTCTGCAAAGTTGCAGAGAATGGGGTAGTGGGGAGAATGGCCGGTGGCCCAGCCCTGCTGTAAATGAGGGGGAGACCCCCTCTCCTTGTCTTTGTCACATGGCAGTGGGATGAGCAATCTGTTACTGAAAGTGCCTGACCCAAGGCCATCTCTCAGAAAACANTGGGATGGCATCACCAACTTGATGGACATGGGTTTGGCTGAACTCTGAGAGTTGGTGATGGACAGGGAGGCCTGGGGTGCTGCAGTTCATGGGGTCACAAAAGTCAGACACAACTAAGCGACTGAACTGAACTGAGGCAGTGCCTAACAACCATCTCGAGGTCTTTCCTGGACAATACTTTAGTTACAAATAGGGATGTAATTCTTTCTCCTCTTCTGCTCTCTCTCTTTACTCCAAATGTGTTTTCTTCTTTATTCTTTCTTTTTTTTTAATTTAAACATGATTGATTTACAATATTGTGTTAGTTTCAGGTGTATAGCAAAGTGAATCCATTATACATTTATATATTTCTTCATATTATTTTCCATTGTAGGTTAGTACCAGATATTGGATATAGTTTCCTGTGTTATACAGTAAATCCTTGTTGCTTTCTTATTTTATATATAGTTGTTTGCATATATTAATCCCATACTTCTGATTTATGCTTCCCCTCCATGCTGTAATCATAAATTTGTTTTCTGTATTTGTAATTCTGTTTTTTTGTATCTTCCATTAAGTTCTCCCATTTAATTTTTCCTTAATTGATATTTTCTTAGTATTTAATAAAAGTATCCCTCCAACACTTACATATTAAAAAAAAACACAAGAGGGTATGTTGACTTATACGTCTGCATGGTTCACTGATAATGGACCAGGATTGGTTTGATTCAGCAGTTTAATACTATCATCGTGGCACCAGTTTCATTCTTCCATTTGAGGGTAAGATGTATTTCTTTGTCAGGAGGAAAATGGCTAAAGTGATTCCAGGCTTTATGTTTGCATACCATATCTTCCAGCAGTAGAGATTGTTGACTTTGGGTAGCTTCTGAGAATATAAAAAATCCTTCTCTCACAATGGTAAAGAATCTGCCTGCCAACGCAGGGGGACCCAAAAGACATGGGTTCATCCTTGGGTCAGGAAGATCCTCTGGAGGAGGAAATGGCAACCCACTCCAGTATTCTTACCTGAAAAATCTCATGGACAAAGGACCCTCGCAGGCTACAGTTATGGAGTTGCTAAGAGTTGGACGCAGCTGAGCACAAGACAAAACTCTCCTGTAATAATGCCCATCAAACCTCTCGAAACATCATATTGGTCCTTGTTGGATACCATAAGTCCATTAACATCATTTCATAACTTTAAAATATATATACCATATAAGATACATGGAGAATGGTGGTTTAGTTACTAGGTCGTGTCAGACTCTTTGCCATTTCTTGGACTGTAACCTATCAGGCTCTTCTATGGGATTCTGAAAGCAGAAATACTGGAGTGGGTTGACCTTTCTATCTCTATGGAAAATAATATAATGCAAACTCTCGTCTAGTTTAAGAAATAGAGTATTACCAGTTCTGTTGGAGGCCCCTTCTAAACCTCCCTAGTTGTGCCTCCAGCATTCACTGACTGAGCTAAGGTTTCTTTGTGTTTATTAATATCTTGCTTTTTAACATAACTCTAGTCTATAAATATATATTCCTAAATAATATATTGTTTAATGTGTAATTTTGAATTTTTTATTAATGATACAATTTATGTATATTCTTCTGCAACTTGCTTTTTTCATTCTGCATGGTTTGTGAGGTTTGCCTTTGTTGATGGACATTTTTGCTGTGATGTAGCATTTCATTGTGTAATTAAACCACAGTTTATTCATCTATCCTTGAGGAACCTTTTTTTTTGGTTTCAGTTGAAGCCTATCATGAATAATGCTTCCAAGCAGCTCTCTTGTATGTTCTGGTGCCTGCATGGAAGGATTTCCCCAAATATACATATGTATAGTTAAGAATGACATTGCTGAATGAGATCAGGCACAATTTTTAATGTTACTAGATAATGCAAAATTATTTTCCAAAAAGGATTAAAATAATTTTCAATATGCATAAAATAGCAGAAATCCTGTTGTTTCACATATTTTTTTCCATACTTGTTTTGTCAGAATTTTGAATAGTTACCAAATTGGCCTGTGAAGATTACATTTTGTGGTTCAGTGTGCTTTTTTGACAAATTAATTACGTTGAGAAGATTTTCATTTGTTTATTGGTAGTTTTATTTCCTCTTTTCTGAAATATCTTTTCACATCTTACCTATTTTGCTATGGTGTTGTTTTATTCTTCTAAATTGGTTTGTAGAAGTTCTTATATATTCTGCTTATAAATCGTCAGTTATTTATGTTGCAGTTTCTGCCCTCATTTTGTGATTTATAGTTTCACTTTTTGTATTTTTTAAAGTAATATCTGTTAATAAATTTAAAATTTAAGATGATTAAATATATCAAACTGTTCCTTATGGTTTATAGATTAGTGTCTTATTATTAAAATTATTTTCTCCCAAATTACTTCCTAATCCAGCTTCATCATACACACACACATATACATACTCATAAATACTGCAGCTTTAATTGATCTTGCATGAAAAAGGAGCACCATTCCATTTATTTTTTGAATATGATTGTTATATTCCAGAAAGAATGAACAGATGGAGCCAAAGTAAAAACAACACACAGTTGTGAATGTGACTGGTGATAGAAGCAAGTTCGAATGCTGTAAAGAGCAATATTGCATACGAAGTGGAATGTTAGGTCCATGAATCAAAGCAAATTGGAATTGGTCAAACAGAAGATGGCAAGAGCGAGCACCACTTATTTCCCCCAGTGATCTGCAGTGACTTCACTGTATCTACCAAGTTTCCATATGTGTGTGGATTCATTTCTGGACTGATGTGTGCCATTATCTGTGTGTCTGTGTCAATATCATAATGTCATTGGCTTTTATGCCATTATAGTAAGCTTTAAATCTGATTAGGCACCACCTTTCCACCGTCTATACCTTTTTCTTCAGGAGTGCCTTGGCCATTCTTGGCTTTTTGCTCTTTTGCATAAGTTTTATTATTGGTGTGGAAGTTTCCAGTATTTTTATTGAATTACATTAAAATTATAGATTGAGGGAGAACTGGAATCTTTATAATTTTATATATTGAATCTTTCTATCTGTAGCTTTATCTACTCATATCTTTAACCAATTTACGTATTTGTGTCCTTAAGTACTATTACAAATGATATCTTAGGACTGATGTGTGCCATTATCTGTGTGTCTGTGTCAATATCATAATGTCATTGGCTTTTATGCCATTATAGTAAGCTTTAAATCTGATTAGGCACCACCTTTCCACCGTCTATACCTTTTTCTTCAGGAGTGCCTTGGCCATTCTTGGCTTTTTGCTCTTTTGCATAAGTTTTATTATTGGTGTGGAAGTTTCCAGTATTTTTATTGAATTACATTAAAATTATAGATTGAGGGAGAACTGGAATCTTTATAATTTTATATATTGAATCTTTCTATCTGTAGCTTTATCTACTCATATCTTTAACCAATTTACGTATTTGTGTCCTTAAGTACTATTACAAATGATATCTTTCAACATTACACTTTCTACGTATTGCTAGGCATTTTTCTCACTGAACTTTAGTGTTTACATAAGAACAGCCTTTGATATCTTCTTACCTCCACTTTTTGATGAGCACAAATCCATGTGTCAAAGAATGTTAGAGTTTACTTACTTGTCATAAAGGAGAAGGAACAAAATTTTTTAAAAATGGAGAACAGTACAACTTAGAAGTAATTTAATTTGTCTGCCACACCTATATGATCTTACCCTCACCTCTCAGTGAAAGTGTTAGTTTGCTCAGTCATGTTTGACTCTGCAACCTCATGGACTGTAGTCCAACAGGCTCCTCTGTTCAGAGAATTCTTCAGGCAAGAATATTGGAGTGGATAGCCATTCCCTTCTCCAGGCTATCTTCTGGACTCAGGGATCAAGCCCAGATCTCCTGCATTGCAAGCGGATTCTTCACTGTCTGAGCCACCAGGGAAGCCCACCCTCACCTCTCAAGGTAGAAGTTATTCCTGTTTCAATGACGAGGAATCCAAGGTTTAGAGAAGCCAAGTAACTTGCTTGAAGTTAATGTGTTTATGGCAAAGCCAGGATTTGAAAGGAAGTGAATTTCACCCAAAATGGTTTTACTCATCATATTGTGCTTTCCCTCAGGCAAAAAGTATGTTCAGAATTTTCTAAGTGCTGAATACAATGACTGGAATGAATAATTCATTCTATAGCCCAATTATGTGACATTCCACCCCCTCCCCAAATTCAGCAGAGGTTTGATTGCACTCTGTTCCATTCCTCTTGTCACTGTTGCTGGCTGAGGAGACCAACTGGCCCCTAGGGAAGAGTTTTTACACACCTGAGGAAGCAGATAGCAGACATCACTGGCATGCTTCCCCCTTAGACTGCTTGTCAATGTGCACAGCCAGTCTGGGGAACTGAAATAGTAATGCGGAAGTCTGTGTGGAGTCTTTTAATATTTTCTTAAACAGTCAGTGATGGAAGACTCTGATAACAACTCAAGTAAAAGCTTACGGCTGTGAAAAATCTCCTCTGTGGATTTGACTGGGAAGGATTCTCTGCTGAATCTGGCCTGCATGCCTGAGCCCAGTGTTCTTTGGTGAGAAAATGACCTCGAGTCATCTGGCCATCTGTGATCCTCATGGGTGAAATCGTCCGCTGGAAGACACAGTTGTTATCAATCAACCTGCACTATTCAGCAGGCCTCGGGAGCTTTGGTGGGATGTTGTTACAGAAGATACAGGAGGAGCCTTCGTGGGGAAGAGATGACTGGTGATCTTGATGGCTTGTTAGAGACAGGCAGTGGCCATTATCAAGTGAGTGCAGCATATGAAAGTGCTGGCTTCAGCGGTGGGGCCCGGGTAATGTCTGGCAGCCGTCAAGGCAGAAGTGGAGTCCGTGGGGCCATGGCCTCAGTCAGTCTCCCTGCTTTTCAGAGCCAGAGCACAACTGTGATCCCTGTACCAGCCGTGCTGACCTCAGGGGCCTCACCTGGGTCTCCTCACCTGTGTCGCCTCAGAATCCAAAAAGGAAATAGGAAGAATTAGGTTGAAAGTTTCCAAACATAGATGTGATTTCAGAAACATGGTAGATATATGTTATTTGGCCAGAAGAGTTCTAAATACTTCCTACCATCAAAGCTTTTGAGGAAACAGATGGTCAGAAATCTTTTTTTTTTTTCTGTTTCTTTTCCTCTCTTGCCTCTCCTCACCCCTTCTCTTCTGCACATTCTCTTGTCATCTGTCATTTCTGCCATTCCTTCCCTCCCACCCATTTCTCTTTCCTTTTCTTGCCTCTGTCTCCTCTTTTCTCCCCTCTACTACTTGTTATGTTCTGAGTCAACAATGCCAAAGTAGAAATCTGGGAACAATACCAGAAGTCCTTTTTATATATATTTCATCAGGTGTTTTAAGTCTTTGGTGTGAGTAAACCAAGAATATGTTCTTAAAAATATGTTGCTAATAAAGAAATACTGGAGACTACTGCTCACAAATGTCTCTGTTTTCATTTTAGAACTACGGAGTCCTTTCCAGTTTGGGTACATGGATTACGTTTTTTGTATGATTCTTTTAGCAATTACTATTTTTAGCAAATGAATACCTAGTGTGCTATTGTGGGAGCTAAATTCATAATCATTTCGAACAAGGGTGAGGACTGTGATCTTTGGTTGGCATGTCCTTCATTGATGCCACCAGTGACAGAAGATTGAGTTGGCAGCACCACTGGCAGTGGCAGGGGCTGGTCCTTTGTACTATTACTAGGGATTCTTGTAAGAATGAAGTGAAATAATGGGCACAGAATTGAGAATGAAGTAAATGGTAGCTGTTATCACCATTATTAATGTTATACGCATGGTGTGGTACAAAGATTTGTACCACAACCTCTTGTTCAAATTCTAACTCAGTCACATGCTAGCAAGTCACTTTATTCTATTTGAGACTCCGTTTTCTTTTTTGTAAATTGAGATCAAGAGCATACATTTATAGTTTGCTCACAGAGATGAACGAGATCATATATGAAATCATCTAATACAAAGAAAATGGTCACTGAAATTGCCTTTTTTCTCCCCACCTAAGATGATGTGTTTTGTAGATTTGACTCTTTAATATCATAATAACCCTTTACTATTATTATGTTTTTACCCCATTTCTGGGCTTCCCAGGTGGCTCAGTAGTAAAGGACCGACCTGCCAATGCAGGAGACACAAGTTCGATCCCTGGGTCAGGAAGATCTCCTGGAGAAGGAAATGGCAACCCACTCTAGTATACTTGACTGGAGAATCCCATTGACACAGGAGCCTGGCAGGCTATAGTCCATTGGGTTGCAAAAGAGTCAGACATGACTCAGCTACTAAACAACAACAGCCCTATTTTACAGATAGGGACGCTAAAGCACAGAGAGGTTTAATAACTTGCCCAGAGCCAAAAGGATAATAACTGGCAGAGCCACTGTTACTTGTGTAAAGGTACCTGATTGTGAGCTTTCATCCTTTTAATTGAAGATGTCATTACCCTGAGACATTGCCTAGAATCAGTTGGGATTTTTCTCTTGAGTCTGTAAATTTTCCTAGGAATAAAACAGCATGAAACAAAACCGCACTTAATTATGAATATTCTCTGTATCCATGGAGTAAAGGGGTGAGTGGACTTTGTTTCGTTCCAGTCTGAGAGAGGCAGCGGATTGCATCCCCGGCCGCTTGTCAGTGGTGAGGCTGGCCAGACAGTGACGCCTGCAGCCTGTGGGGCAGAGCCGGCGCCAGCTGCTGTGGCCATGTGCCTGCTCTCCTCATCTGCACAGAGTGCGTGGTGTTCAAAGGCACACAGATGGGAATTCAAGTGGGGCCAAGATCACTGGGAAAACCATTGGAGAGTGAAGCCAAGCCAACAGCGCCCTTCTGTTTAACCAGAGCTCGGGAGCCAGGTCCAGAGGATAATGACTACAAACTGGCTGTGGTTTGGGTTTATTCAGCATCTTGTTCTCATTTTCAAATGTTTGGTCCTTGGGAAGGCCCCAAACCTCACTTTGCCACACAATTATACTGCCGATTTAGGAGCTTTCAAAGAAAATGGCCTACATTCATTATTCTTGAAGATCATTAACATGTTTTTAGGCACAGTTGACAGTAAGAAGAGGGAGGAAGAGACTGTAAATTGAGCACACAGCAGGTGCATGTGCCTTGACAGCGTTTCTACTTGTGTTCGCTGAATTGATGACACGAGAGAAGCAGAAATATCTTCAGCAGTAATGGAAAAGGAAGGAAAAGGTTAATGGAGAGGGTAGGATGCATGCAAAGTGGAAATGGAAAAGGCAGAATGCCTCGAAACCTTTTTGATTCCAAAATTCATGTGCTCAAGTCATCTGAAGTGATTAGAAACAATATATAACCACCTTGTGTGAGAAGACATGAATCATATTATGTGTATTTCTCATTTTTTCCCTCTCTGCTTGCTGAAGGAGTTCAGCTTTATTTGTTCAATTCAATTCCTTTCCTTCTTTTTGTCCTGCCTTGAGATACTGGTGTTATTAACCTTTTGTATGGATTTTAGGGTAGAGAGAAACAGTAAGAGGTTAATGGACACAAATACATATATTGTATTTCTATTTTATATAACAACTATATAATTTCATACATGATATATACATAGGCAATATAAAATGAGATTATGTCATATTTAATCTTTTTAAAAATCCATTTGAACTTTCAAGTTTATTATGAACATCTTGCCATGTCAAAATGTTTAAAACTACACTATCATTATTAATATTGCCTAAAACTCTATACTAACCATATGCTAAAACTTGATTATTGGATATTTAGGTCATTTCCAGTTTTTAGCTTTATCAACACTGTTGCAAGAAAAATTTGGAGAAAAAAAATTGTTTTAAATGGCACAAGTTCCTATTTTTCAAGGAAAAGTTTTTTTTTTTTTTTTTTTAATTTTAAGTCAGAGGCATTATCTGTATTTTCAAGCTAACTTTTTTTTAAGTACTAGAATCATTCTTGCAACAGTGTTTTATGGAAGAACCACTGTGTTGAAATCATAGAAATGGCACTTGCTTCCATGGATTTTCCTCTGCGCTGTAGTGACCCCAGAGCCTCCACAGTACCTCAGAATGCTCCAGGACTCTGAGCTAGGTAGTAACTTTGTTTTCTGTGATGTTAGTATTTGCTTATGTTACACAGGACTGAAATTTGTTTTTTCCTTGCAAAGAAGAGTCTATTTTCTTTTTCTAACTCACATTGATTTTCTTTTAATGTTCATTTTTATTTATTTATCTATCGGACTTCACCAGGTCTAAGTTGCAGCATGTGGGATCTTTATTTGTGGCGTGCAAACTCTTAGGAACTCTGAGGTGTGGCATGTGGGATCTAGTTCTCTGACCAGGGATTGAACCCAAGTCCCTTCTATTGGGAGTGTGAAGTCTTAGCCACTGGACCACCAGGGAAGTCCCTTCACACTGGGATGCCCCTGAGTGATGGTATAGGGAGGGAGGTGGGAGGGGGGTTCAGGATGGGGAACACATGTACAACCTGTGGCTGATTCGTGTCAATGTATGGCAAAAACCACTACAATATTGTAAAGTAATTAGCCTCCAATTACAATAAATAAATTTTAAAAATATATATATTTTCTTAATTGGAGGATAATTGCCTTACAGTATTGTGTTGGTTTCTGCCATATATCAACATGAATCAGCTGCAGTATACATACGTCCCGTCCCTCCAACCCCCTTCCCATCTCCCTCTCCACCCCCGACCCCAGTTGTCACAGAGCACTGGGTTGAGCTCCCTGTGTCACACAGCAAATTCCCACTTGGAACAGGTTGAGTTTTGAGGTACTACTTAACGAAACACATTAATAATAATGTTCATTTTTATATATTATAATAGAGCCTTTATATATAAACAAATTCAGACATGTTCAGGCAGTCTGGGGTAGAGCTCCCTGAAGAATTGATATGTGTGAGCAGAACAGGAAGTCCATTCACTTTCCTTTGTCCCTTCAATTTAGAGAGGGCCCAAGGGATCAGGACCTATGTGTCTCCTGAAACCAACAATGTGAAGAAAATCTGGCTTGGCTGGTACAGCTAGCCTTCTCCAAGTCTTTTTTTTTTTTTTTTTTTAGTAATTTTATTTATCCATTTATTTTTGGCTGTGCTGGGTCTTCATTGTTGTGCAGGCTTTTTTCTAGTTGCTGTGAGTATACTCTAGTGTGGTGAACAAGCTTCTCATTGCAGTGGCTTCTCTTGTTGCGGAGCACATCTTGGTCTTTCCAGCTTCAGTAGTTACAGCCCCTAGGCTTTAGAGCATAGTTTGAATAGTTGCTCCGAGGCATGTGGGATTATCCTCCATCAGGGACTGAACCCATGTCTCCTGCATTGGCAGGCAGATTCTTTTACCTCTGAGCCATCAGGGAAGCCTACTTCTCCATGGCTTGCCCTTTTTGATCTTAAGTTTGGGTTTGAAATGTTAACCCTACACATCTTGTCATGACTTTAAATAGATTATTTTCCTTTGCAACAAGGTCCATTTTCTCTATGATTTCTATGTTTCTTTGATGCTGCTGAGATGGGGAGGAGTTGGGAAATATAATACAGGCATCCACTTATGTGTTTTCATTGCATTTCTTTTGTATGTTTCTTTCAAGGTGAACCCGAGTGTGATCACAGTTAGCTAATAAATAAAAAAGGTGTCATTCTTTCTTCAGATGATGAGGTTTGAATTTCTTAGAAAATCACGTGTTGAGCCTAACTTACAGACTTCATGTGACCACTCAAAAGGGAACCTTTATGAATATGTTATTAGGAATGTGATCTCTTTGTCATTCATCCTTTTTGTGTCCTTGCTTGTTGAAAGATGATAATTTTGTGATTGGTTTAAACCAATGGAAATATCAGAGAATTTGCATAGGGTATTGAAAGGACAGAAATTTATGCCTTAAGGTATTACCATTATTAGATTTATAATTTTAATTTTTCCTCTCATCTTTGATAAGGTGAATTGTTGATAGGTCTCTGAAACCAGAAGGAAATTAGAAGGTAAATGTGTGTAGGTAACACTGAAGGATCAGAGAGAGAAAACCCATTAGCAAATACAAGCGAATAGGAAGAGGGCATTGTTGTAAACAAAACAGGTAAAAAAGGTTTGGGGCCAAGTGATCCTTTGAAAAGCAAGAAATCTTATCTAAAAGACCACATTGGACCTATTTCTATTTTACCGGGGCCAATGGAAATGATAGGAAAGTACAATTGAAACAGGTGGGATTTAGTTGTTTTTTCAAATCTTTACAAGCAAAAGAGGACATCTTTTTGGTCCAATTAGTAGCATTAAGATAAATTTAAAGTGCTGGCTTCCTGGGATTTGTGCCTTCAATTTATAAGCTTTACTGATAAAGAAGAAAATCAATTTCATTTTATTCTATTTCCCAAGAAAATAGCAAAAAGCTCAGGGATTTGAGGAGGACTTTTTAATTATGACTATTATAGAAACGAGTTAAAGAACCAAATAATACACCTGAAAACTATCTCTGGGGATAGCGTGTGGATGATGGTTAGGTTTGGAGGCAAATAATTATTCTCAGTCTTCATGAGCCAAGGTGATCAAATTTGCCTGCTCTTACGCGCACCATATGTCGCTGCCCTGCTAGTTCTCTGAGAAGACCAGTGAAGCTTTATTAGTGTGAGGTGCCGAGGCCTCCTCAGATGCTGGCGGTGCGAGTTGCGTCACCATGGGGCCCAGTACGTGGTTGTGGATAGGAAGCTGCACAGCTGCACTTCTGCCTTCAGCCAGCCAGGTCTCCTAGCAGGAGAGGCAGGAAATGAGGTGACGAAAGGAGCATCTGATCCTGCTGGAGCTTCAGCTGCGTCCCCAAGGCAGATGTCTAGTGATGTGGACGTGGCTGCATGCAGAGCTCCTTGCAGCTAACCTGGAGCTAAGCATGCAGGAGCACCCACTTTGTTTCTATCCTGAACCTCTCACCAGAAGCTTCAATCTTAACCTTCCTGGGTAAGGACAAGACAAGTGTTACCACTCTATCTGTGAGGAGTAAAAGAATGTACAGGAACAGAATAACTTTAGCCTCAAAGCTTAGAGGAGAAGTAAACTAGCTGGTCTTGCTTAGAATTTTCTAGGCTGGAAATGCAGGTCCTCCCTCAACCACCTATTGGAAGGGTGTGGTATATGTGTACAGAGGTATGTGTATAAATAAAGACTGTGACTGCAGCCTCACAATAATTTTAGGGAATCTATAAAATATAAATTTTCTTAATCAGGAGAAAAGCTAAATATAATAATAATGAGTGTATAGTTATGAGTCCATCCTGGATTATATTTGCCTCTATGCCAATGCAATCATAAAATGTGTTATAATATTTTTTCATGCATGAAGGAGCCCATGAAGGCAAAAGTGCTGGGCCCATGAAGTCATAATGCAGCCCTGGTTGACTGGACAATCGTGATACTCATAGATGGACGTGCACAGACAGACTGTGGAAGAGGGAGGCAGAGACAGGACAGAGAGAGAAAGAGACAAGAAGGACACGCAGACTGAAAAAGAGGGAGACAGATAGAAGGAGATAAAGCAGGACACACACTTGGAGGGAGAGACAGGCATCTGCATGCATGCACACACACACTCAGAAATGATCTGACAGATACAGAGAGGCAAGGAGAGTGAAATAGATGGAGACCCAGGACAGACATTATTGAACTAGACAGACAGACACAGACAAAGGTATCACAGGAAGCATTCTGCTAGAAAGGGGCAGCCATCACCTTAGCGCGATGTTTCCAACATCCTGGGAGCAAATGTGTCTGAAGAGGCACTCTGACCACTCCTTGGTCTCTGGTCACAGAGGATCAAGTGAGAGAAAAGGGAGGGCCAGACCTTCTTTGTTCCTGTGCTCCTGGGTACATAGCAGTCCTGAGAGGAAGGTTTATGCCAGTCCTTGGCTTTGACCTTGGGCTGTACTCCTCTTTGTGGGTGGAATGAGATTCAGTGGCCTGGTCCTTCCACCAAAAAGTGCCATGGTTAATGCTCCAAAGCCACCAAGCTCATGGCTGTGCTTCCGCCAAAGCAGATGGGAATTGCAAAATTCAGATTGGTCTGGGGACTGTCTTTCCACAGCCTGAACCCTAGAACTGCTGCCTTGATTATGAATGTACCAGGAGAGTGGGATGATTGGAACATGAAGACCTTGTCACTAATTGAAAGGCACACAGTTCTTTTTCACTTATATTGTCTCTGGAAAATAGGGTTGGAGGTTGTTTATAAAAGATCAGTGAGATATACACCATTTGAAGTGTCCTATAAGAAACTCCAGTGAAATGAAATAATTTACACTAAAAAGTGTATCTACTTCAATCTTCTCTGAGTTCTGGTCTTCTAATCTTGCCAGGAGATGGTTGTAGGAAGAAATCAATAAAGAAAAAAAAAAGAGAAGTTATTAAACCAGAACAAGCTTGGCCTTTATACTTTACAGGGCCAGAGACGAAGTGATAGGCAGTGATACAGTGTCAGTCTTGAGGCAAAACTGCTCACATGTGCTTGGTTGTGAAAAGTGTTTTGGAGTGAAGTAATTGCTTATTTTGCACAAATGATCACAGTATGTGTCTATTTGTAAATTCATTCATAGCCACTGTCCAGCATCATTATGAAGATAATTTGCTTGGTTAAGAGAATAAGGACAATTGAAGTTACAAGTTTCCCTTCTATCCATTGAAGGTTATTTTTCTGCCATTTGCTGACACCAATAGAGTGTGGGATGGGGCATAAATCCCATCAGAAATGGAGTTATAGGATCACACTGAAGCCTTCTTCCCCCTCTCAAGCCAATAACTATTATTTTGGATTCATTTTGGTAGATGTGAAAAGCTCATCTGTTTAGAAGATGAATAGTTTATCTAGGATCATCTGGTAGCAGCAGGTTAATTAAGGAGTGACTCTGTCATCTCTAGCCCAGATTGTGGGTGCTATAGAAGCCAGCTTGCTTTATACTCTCCTGCAAGAAATGTACACAATGATGCTCAAAGAGTTTAAGCATTGTTAAGAGTTAGTCCCTTAGATGAGTTTGTTTTCCTTCCATATTATACATACATAAACAGCATCTGCTAGTTTCTTCTTTCCTGATTATATGCACTTTTTATTATATAAAAGTGCAAACAATCGTGTTTGCACTTGTGCAAACAGTAGTGCAGCGAACATCACTCTTCTAAGTGTAGCATATTTGTTACCACAGTCTTTGAGGTGAGAATACTTTATTAGCTCTATTTTCTTTTTTTTTAATTAATTTTTATTTTTTAGTTTGTTTTGCTTTACAGTACTGTATTCGTTTTGCTACACATCGACATGAATCAGCCACGAGTGTACATGAACTCCCCCCTCCCGCCCCACACCCTCTCTCTGGATTATCCCCGTGCATCAGTCCCAAGCATCCTGCATCCTGCATCAAACCTGGCCTGGCGATTCATTTCACTTATGATATCACACATGTTACACTGCCACTCTGCCAACCCATCCCACCCTCTCCCTCTCCCACAGAGTCCAAAAGGCCGTTCTATACATCTGTATCTCTTTTGCTGTCTTGCGTACAGGTTTATCATTACCATCATTCTAAATTCCATATATATGTGTAAGTATACTGTATTGGTGTTTTTCTTTCTGACTTACTTCACTCTGTATAATCGGCTCCAGCGTCATCCACCTCATTAGAACTGATTCAAATGTATTCTTTTTAATAGCTGAGTAATACTCCATTGTGTATAGGTACCACAGCTTTCTTATCCATTCATCTGCTGATGGACATCTAGGTTGCTTCCATGTCCTGGCTATTATAAACAGTGCCGCAATGAAATCAAACCTGGCCTGGCGATTCATTTCACTTATGATATCACACATGTTACACTGCCACTCTCCCAACTCATCCCACCCTCTCCCTCTCCCACAGAGTCCAAAAGGCTGTTCTATACATCTGTGTCTCTTTTGCTGTCTCGCATACAGGTTTATCATTACCATCTTTCTAAATTCCATATATATGTATAAGTATACTGTATTGGTGTTTTTCTTTCTGGCTTACTTCACTCTGTATAATCATCTCCAGCTTCATCCACCTCATTAGAACTGATTCAAATGTATTCTTTTTAATGGCTGAATAATACTCCATTGTGTATATGTACCAGAGCTTTCTTATCCATTCATCTGCTGATGGACATCTAGGTTGCTTCCATGTCCTGGCTATTATAAATAGTGCTGTGATGAGCAGGACACTTTTAAAGGTCTAAGCCTAGGATGGTCTCTATTTGAAGTCCAGGAGTAAAGAAAACTTTTAACTTGCCCGAGCCATAATGGGCTTTCAGCGGATCCCTGTGGGTAACAGAATTTTCTTCCCTTACAACTATTGTGTAGTAGAACTTTGTTCCTTTTCTACTTCCCTCTTTGGGCCTACACTTGAGAATGGTTTCCCCATTCTACACTCCGGCTTTCCATCTTTTTGTGTGAGAATTTAATGAAGTCCATTGAGAGAAACCTTTAACTGGCTGCAAATTCTCATACTAAACCATATTTAGCCTTTAAAAACTAGTTAAATATTTTTACCTGAATATTTTTTCTGAGAAAAGAATTCTGAGGTATAAAGATAGACTTTGTTTTTGAAAAATGTTGCTTGTCTTCTGTCTTGTATAATGCAGCAGCAGACACCTATCAGTCTTTTCTTTGCTCACCTATAATGTAACATGTATTATTCCTCAGATTGTTTTAAAAATGTTCTGTTCAATGATTTTTGGTAATTTAATTAAAATATGGATTTCTTTGTATTTGTAAAAAGCCCTGTGTGGATTTCTTTGTATTTGTACAGCTTTTGGTTTATTCATCTCTCTGATGTGTGGGTTTAGTTTTCATGAAATTTGAAAGCTTTTCAACCATTATTGTTTCAAATTTTACTTTTGATTTTTCCCTTTTTGGTAATTTATTTACAATGGAATTAAACAGTTTGGCTTTGTCTAATATGTCCCCTGGAATTGTATATTTCTTCAGAATATACAGAACTGTGCTTTATTTTTTATAATGTCTTAAAGAATTCATTTATAATGCAGGAGACCCAAGTTTGATCCCTGGGTTGGGAAGATCCTCTGGAGAAGGAAACGGCAATCCAATCCAGTATTTTTGCCTGGGAAATCCCATGGAAAGAGGAGCCTGGCAGACTAGAGTCCATGTAGTCACAAAGAGTCAGACATGACTGAGCAATTAAGCACACATGCACAGAATCATAATGCTCACTGATGATTTTCTCCTGTATTATGTAACCTGTTGTTTATTCCATTGAATATTTTTTAAAATACAAATTATGCTTTTCATCTTTAGACATTTGTATATTCCATTTCTTCTCTCATATTTTTATGTCTCACTTTATATCCTTGAGCATAGTTGTAAAAGGTGTGAAAGTCTGTGTATTAATCCCATCAACTGGCAGTTCTGTAGCTGTTTCTACACACTGATCTTTCTCCTGGTTAATATGTTAGTTTTTTTCTGCTTTGCACATATCTATTAATTTTGGATTGGATGCTGGATATTTTTGAGTGTGAGTTTTGGTTTCTTTAAGACTATTGCAGGTTTTTTTTTTTTTTTTTTGGGAAAGCAGTTAAATTATTTGGAGATCAGATTGATGCTCTTCAAAGTGTATTTCCAAGAAATGTTAGGACGACAATAAAGTAGCATTTATTCTATGTCTGGCTTAGCTCTACCCTGAAGACATTACCGTTCTAGAGTGTCTCCTGAATGTCCTGACTATTTAACAAGGTTTCTTGACTTTGATGTCCAGAATTCAAACATTCTCAGGGCTGTGTTAGCTTTGAGGATTACTCTCTTTATAATTCCCTGCCATGTGTTTCACTCTACATATTAGCTTATTTTTTAGCAACAGACTATAGGAAAGTTCTATGCAGATTTATGAAACTTTTTTCACTGCTATCTCCTCTCTGGTACTCTGCCGCACAATCCCAGCTGCCTCTAACTCCCTCATTGCCAAGTTTTGTTTTCTCAATTAAGGAGGATTTCTATGTTCTATAGGGGTCTTCTTCCCTCTACCATCACCTGAAAAGTTCCACCAGGCAGGAAACTTTCAATTGCAGGACTTATTTCATTTATCTTCTTTAGGGAGTCACTTTAAACAATTCAGTGTCTGAAAATAATACTTGCATTTTTCTTTCATTTTCTAGCTGTTTATGGTGAGAAGGCAAGTGTGGTCCTAGTTAATAATGGCTGCTGTCAGTTTTTTAGCAATTTGTTTACATGTTTAGAGATTTTTTAGATTTCAATTTATTCCATTTGTCCACCCGGTTACCTAAGGTTTGTTCCTAAAATGTCTGTATACATGCCATTTATTATCTATACAGATCAGGCATCCACCTCATGTCTAAAAGCTGCTTATGAACAATTTTTGCTTCTATAAAAGCTTGCTTCTCTTTGAGAATTTAGTTTATCAGGGTTTCTTTGCATTCACCACTTTTCCTATCCCCACAGAACAGTATAATTTTTATTTTGACTTATATTTCTTCTAGAAATATACCAGGCAATTAAAATCTTTCACATCCATCTGTATCTAACCAGGAATGAAAGTTATGTGCTTTTGACAATATATTTTAGTAAATCTTACTAATATAACTTCCTTGACACACTCCATAAATTAATTGGTCTTTTAAAAAGCAGTGAAGTAAGCATTCAGATTTCTTGAAACATAAATCATCCTAAAGCCTTTCTTCAATATAATTCTTCATGTCACAGGATCTATAGCCTCTTTTTTTGCTCACCTTTGCTGAGCTGCAGCTTTTGGTAAAGAGACACTTTACAAGTTGAGTTCTTCTGGGAATTCCACATAGGGATAAGAATATTAGTTCCTCATTCTAACATACCATCCCTTTCTGGACTTCAACCCAGAGAAAGCGAGTTAGGATGCATTATGAAACCTCTACTTGTCTCTAGAGAGGATTTTCCAACCTCTTCTCCTCTGGTATAAAGTTCATCTTTGTCCTTTCTAAATGCAGCCTCAAGTTATACAGGGGTTCACTCAAACTGCCTTACTCTAGGAAAAATTTGTAAAGCTTTTACAGATACTGACCTGACATGAGATTACCTGTGAAAAGCCTTGTTTTTTTTTTTAAAAGCAAACATAAACCAGAGATTAGGATCATAGATCACAGAATTAAAGTTTTAATGAAATCACATACAAAAAAAAAAGAATGCTGACTACTTACATACTATCTAATGCTTCTATCCTTTTTTATTCTGAAATGGTCTTTTCCACAGTCATTCCTTAGTGTTCGTCCATATGATAGCACTTGAAGCAAAAAGGATAATTAAAATGTTTGCCCTGTTTGTATTCCCCAGGATAAAAATTATGGTTCAGTTCAGTTCAATCACTCAGTCATGTCCAACTCTTTGCAACCCCATGAACCGCAGCATGCCAGGCCTCCCTGTCCATCACCAACTCCTGGAATCCACCCAAATCCATGTCCATTGAGTCAGTGATGCCATCCAACCATCTAATCCTCTGTTGTCCCCTTCTTCTCTTGCCCTCAATCTTTCCCAGCATCAGCTTCTTTTCTAAGGAGTCAGCTCTTCGTATCAGGTGGCCAAACTATTGGAGTTTCAGCTTCAACATCAGTCCTTCCAATGAAACCCAGGACTGATCTCCTTTAGGATGGACTCGTTGGATCTCCATGCAGTCCAAGGGACTCTCAAGAGTCTTCTCCAACACCATATTACAGAAGCATTAATTTTTCGGCGCTCAGTTTTCTTTATAGTCCAACTCTCACATCCATACATGACTACTGGAAAAACCATAGCCTTGACTAGACGGACCTTTGTTGGGGTCTCTGCTTTTTAATGTCTCTGCTTTTTAATATGCAGTCTAGGTTGGTCATAACTTTCCTTCCAAGGAGTAAGCGCTTTTAATTTCATGGCTGCAGTCGCCATCTGCAGTGATTTTGGAGCCCAGAAAAATAAAGTCAGCCACTGTTTCCCCATCTATTTGCCATGAAGTGATGGGACTGGATGCCATGATCTTAGTTTTCTGAATGTTGAGCTTTAAGCCAACTTTTTCACTCTCCTCTTTCATTTTCATCAAGAGGCTCTTTAGCTCTTCTTCACTTTCTGCCATAAGGGTGGTGTCATCTGCATATCTGAGGTGATTGATATTTCTCCCGGCAATCTTGATTCCAGCTTGTGCTTCCTCCAGCCCAGCATTTCTCATGAAGTACTCTGCATATAAGTTAAATAAGCAGGGTGACAAATATACAGCCTTGACATACTCCTTTTCCTATTTGGAACCAGTCTGTTGTTCCATGTCCAGTTCTAACTGTTGCTTCCTGACCTGCATACAGGTTTCTCAAGAGGCAGGTCAGGTGGTCTGGCATTCCCATCTCTTTCAGAAGTTTCCACGGTTTACTGTGATCCACACAGTCAAGGGCTTTGGCATATTCAATAAAGCAGAAATAGATGTTTTTCTGAAACTCTCTTGCTTTTTCAATGATCCAGCAGATGTTGGCAATTTGATCTCTGGTTCCTCTGCCTTTTCTAAACCAGCTTGAACATTTGGAATTTCATGGTTCACATATTGCTGAAGCCTGGCTTGGGGAATTTTGAGCATTACTTTCCTAGCGTGTGAGATGAGTGCAATTGTACAGTAGTTTGAGCATTCTTTGGCATTGCCTTTCTTTGGAATTGGAATGAAAATTGACCTTTTCTAGTCCTGTGGCCACTGCTGAGTTTTCCAAATTTGCTGGCATATTGAGTGCAGCACTTTCACAGCATTATCTTTTAGGATTATGGTTAGCACCACTAATATTTGGAAATTTGCTTCATTGACTAAATTGGAGGGTAGGCAGACGTGAAAGGGAAAAACTGATTTCGGGGAGTCAACTTCTTAGGAAATCCTTATTTTTTCTGAAGTCAAGTTAAGGACTGACAATTATATGTAAGAAAATACAGTTGTGAAAGAATACTGATAACAAGTGAAGATGTGTGCAGAATATATGCACAATATTTTTGCTAATTATTAAGTAATCCATTAAACAAGTTGTTTCAAAGGCCAATACTACACTGTCCAATACTGTAGCCACTAAGTGCATGTGACTATTTACATTTAAATTAATCAAATAGAATACAATTGAAATTTAGCTCCTCAATCTCACTAACCACGTTTGAAGGACTCAGTAGTCACATATGTTTAGTGGCTGTCCTACTGAACTGTGTAAATATAGAACATTTCCATCACTGCAGAAAATCTTATGGACAGTACTAGACTAAAACAGTCCATTGTGTCCTGGCCCTTGGTTATAGAAATAAACAGACTCTCTTCCTTCATGGGTTAAATATATTGCTATATTGAGACAATAAGCATGTAAACTAATATGAGCTCATGTTAATAATAAAATAAAAAAGGATATTGGAATCAAAGAGAAATTTCTGGGTTAAGGGGTAGAAGGTGTTATTTTATCTAGAATGTTTGGGAAGACTTCTTTGAAGACATGGCATAGAAGTCTACCATGTGAAACCCTAAGATAAGCACATTTGAATTAGAACAGAAAATACAAATATCCTGAGTTTTGTTAAGTTATCCTGAGACAGAAAATCAAAATAGACAGCAAGACTGGAGCATAGTAGTCATTTGAGGAAAAGGTTATGAGATGAGGTCAGAGTAGGAAGTAGTTAGTTCATATGAAATCACTGTGGCAGAAAATGTTGGTCCACTCAGCACTTGTTCCACTTCTCTTTTTAGTTTATGCAAAATAAAGCTAGTGAAAATCTTTTCCAGATTTTCCAGTCCATGGGGAGTCTCCAGGCAAAATACTGGAGTGGGTTGCCATGCCCTCCTCCAGGTGTTACAGGAGGATATTAGAGTGGCCACACATGTCTTAAAGGTCAATTGCTTTTCACCCAAGTTTAGATTCCTTTGGACACACATGTCCATCCATAGAGCTACACACCATGAAGTCAATGCTATGACCATGGTCAGTTTTGTGTTTTTTTCCCCAAACTGCTTTTTTAAAGGGCCAAAGTAATTTAAAAATATAGAGAGTGTATTTTTAGGTCCCAGCACATTTCTAACAGTTACAGTCAGCCTCACCTTAGAGTCCTCTAGAGGGCAGCATTGCTTAATTCCAGAAGCCATACCATTCTCATGGTCTTGGGTCTTTGAAAAACATTGGTGTAGTAACTGTTAAGATGAAATTCTCCCAGAAGTTTCCTTGGAAATAGAAATAATTCAACACAATTTTTGAAAGATGTGCTTGGAAAAATTTCTTTGAAAAGATAATATTCTTTAAATACACACAAGGATAAATTAGACCCATGAGGATAGAGTATTTTGCCAGTTTGGCTAGAGCCAATGAGGCATGGTCAGTCACTTTAGTCGTGTCCGACTCTGTGACTCCATGGACTGTAGCCTGCCAGGCACCTCTGTCTGTGAGATTCTCTAGGCAAGAATACTGGAGTGGGTTGCCATTATCTCCTCCAGGGGATCTTCCCAACCCAGGGATCAAACCTGGGTCTCCTACATTTCAGGCAGACTCTGGAGGGAGTGGGGGTGGATGTGTTAATTTCTTTGTGTAGCCATTCATAGTTGGGCCTGTTCAGGATAGTTCCTGTGAGCTAAACAAAAGTATTTTAGCTTAAGCTTAGGAGAAGGCAATGGCAACCCACTCCAGTACTCTTGCCTGGAAAATCCCATGGGCGGAGGAGCCTGGTAGGCTGCACTCCATGGGGTCATGAAGAGTCAGACACGACTGAGCAACTTCAGTTTCACTTTTCACGTTCATGCATTGGAGAAGGAAATGGCAACCCACTCCAGTGTTCTTGCCTGGAGAATCCCAGGGATGGGGAGCCTGGTGGGCTGCCGTCTATGGGGTCGCACAGAGTCAGACACGACTGAAGCAACTGAGCAGCAGCAGCAGCAGGGATGGGAGGCAACGTTCTTGGAGTTGGGTCATTATGTATACTTTAAGCTATAGGCACATCCCTTTAGTAATTGTAGCAAAAGCAATAAAATGCAAAGGTTAAAGTAAAAGAAACATCCACTATGGAGTCATTTTGTTCTTCCCTCTTACAGTAAAGGGGATTGTTTCCTTAATTTTTCTTTTTGAGAGTTTTTGGTTAATATACAGAAATGGAACAGGTTTCTGTATATTAATTTTGTATACTGTAACTTTACTGAACTCATTGATGAGCTCTAGTGGTTTTCTGGTGGCATTTTTAAGCTTTTCTGTGCATAGTATTAATATCATGTCATCTACAGACACTGGCAGTTTTAATTCCTCTTTTCCAGTTTGGCTTCCTTTCTACCAGATGTAATCTTAATCAACCAGTTAATAATTTTCCAGTGAATATCTGTGAGGTAATCTGTCTCATGAACCCTTTCTGTCCCCCTCAGAGAAGGAAGAGCCAAACTGCATAATAAAAAGATTTTCTGGCCTAAGAATAATGATTTCTTTTCTTTTGCTAAGAGCTCACTTGCCCTACCTTTCTTTCTATAAAAACTTTCTATTTTGTACAACCTCTCATAGCACCCTTCTAGTGGCTAGATGGGCTGCTGCTTGGTTCTTGAATCGCCTATTAAAGTCAACTGAATCTTCAGATTTACTTGGGCTAAATTTTGTTTTCAAACACATCTTATTATGGTGGTGCTATGTGAGATAATAAAATCATATTCCAATTTTAGACCCTGTCATATGAAATGATACTTTTAAAAAATTTTTGTGCATATAAACTGCTTTATGTATTTTCTCAATTAAAGTTAACCTAAATTTAAGGATTAAGGATTAAGTCTTACTCAGTCATGTCTGACTGTTTGTGACCCCATGGACTGTAGCCCACCAGGCTCCTAAGTCCATGGGATTCTCCAGGCAAGAATACTGGAGGGTGTTGCCATTTCCTTCTCCAAGGGATTTTCCTGACTCAGGAAATGAACTCAGGTTTCATGCATTGCAGGCAAACTTTTTACCACCTGAGCCATCAGGGAAAACCCTAACCTAAGTTTATTGCTTAGAAATTTAACTATTGCATAAAATTTGGATTTATCTCAAGGAAATGAGGCAGTTACTTTGATCAGGTAGTGAGTTCAGAAGAACAGATGTCTATACAGTCCAAATATTAGGATAAAATTTACAAGGTAATTATTCAAGTTGCAAATTTGCCTGAAAATCATTGAAAAATACTACCAATTGGCATGTAGCTAAAATAGTTTTATATAATTTTCCCCTTTTTTGACAAAAAAAAAAGCTATCTAAAATAATCTGTACTATGGGAGAACTGCCAACACTGGATCCAGTTTTTGCCACTTGAATAAAGTAAGCTTAAAAATCACTCATGTTTAAGAAGAAGCTTACTCTCCATATTGTCTTCATAAACTTTTAGAAGTTTCAGTATTTCTGAGGATTAAACACTAGTTTTACTGTAACAATACAAGATTCTCTTTGTTTTAATTCCTTTTTATTCATAAATATTTTCAGCCTTACCTCTTATGTTCACCTAAATGTACCACATATGTTCTATATTAAGATTCTGTGTACAGGAAACATAAAGATATAATTCATAATTGAAGGAAAAATCATTTTAATACTATTGGAAACAGAGACCCAGATTTCACAGACTCATTTCCATATCCATTGTCTTAACACATATTTACTAAACAAATCTTACATGCACTTTTCTATTAATAAGTGTTATATACTGCTCTCAGTACTCCTATGGCTAATACAAAGATCTAATAGTTTTAATAATTAAGTATATAATATAAGAAAATAACAATGTGACATAAAACTTTAAACAAGATAATGATTCCTTTTCATTTTACTTTTACCTGCAAGAAGTATTGAGGAGCTTGGGGCAGGAGTAGAAAAATCACTTCCAGTTTAAGACATTTTGAAAAATTTTGAAAGAAAAGCTGAATTTGAGATACACCTTATAAAAGAGAAGATTTCTTTAGGTAGAAATGGAAGAAGAGTGTGTTGATTGGAGTGAATAGAAGAAACTAAAGTGGAAATGACACATAATGATAGCGTCATTTAGTTAGCACTTACTGTTTGTCAAGCAATTTATATACTTATCTCCTCTAATTTCACAATGACCTTCAATCCTCATTCGGTAAATGAGGAAAGTCAAGATCAGAGATATTGAGCAATTTGCTGAAGGTCACACAGGTCCTAGGTAACATGGTGAATTTGTTCTTCAGAGCTCTGACTCTTGTTCTCAGTACAAGAATCACTCAGATTTGTTATTCCTGGATCACAATTCACGCTAAAGAGAATCCAATTTTAAGACTCAAAAAACTATTTTAGGGAAGCTCATAAATGAATAACCACATCTGCCAGTAGCTAAGCAATGCCTTATTTCAATGACACATGATATTTACAATGAAATTGACCTTTCTTTTATGTAAGAGAGTCAATGCAGGATTCCATTTACTATGGGAGGATATGAAGTTGACTCATGAGATTTGAGCTTCCTGGTACTCACACGTTATGACTTAAAAAAAAAAATCCTGAAATTTACAGTAAGTATCCTACAACTGGTGACCAAATGGGAGTCCTGGGAGAAGTACAGGTGGAACACAAGCATTTAGATAACTATTTATTACACTAGACTGTCTCCCTGTCTTAGTTCAAGGTCCTGATACTAGATTTCATAGGGGAAAAAAGTGAATTGCCATAACATCAAATAAAGTAGCATATTGTGAAAATTATTCATGGAATAGCCCATGAAATGAGACATTCCCCATCACTTAAACTAGAGTAGTACTAGAAGTATAAAGAGTTATCATAAAATATATACAGCACAGTCTAGCTAATGTAACTTTGGTTATATTTTCATTAGTTTTGAATTAATTTGGAAGGTGAAATGTAAGTGTTATGTGTGCAAAACTCTGGATTTAACACTGTAGTGATTATAGTAGCCTGAAAAAATAGAGACCTTCAATTTAGAAAATGTTAGTTGCGGTTGAGGATTACAGAAGCAAAGGGAGTCCATTGCTTTACTCGGACTCACATTTTTAACACAGGAATCTTAGATGCACTGCATGCATAATACACATTTTCAAGTAACCTTTTTATTCTACTAGGTAGATGCATGCTGAAATTAATTACTATTGTTAGCACCATGGAACATTCTCAAATGTTACCTTCTCATCACACACACAAGACCTACAATTTTTAGTATGATCTTTTTGTCTCTTTTTGTAGACATGAGGAAACATCATCTGTAGAGATGGCATTCATTGCAATACTCTGTTCAGTTCAGTTGCTCAGTCGTGTCCGACTCTTTGCGACCCAATGAATTGCAGCACGCCAGGCCTCCCTGTCCATCACCAACTCCCGGAGTTCACCCAGACCCACGCCCATGGAGTCAGTGACGCCATCCAGCCATCTCATCCTCTGCCATCCCCTTCTCCTCCTGCCCCCAATCCCTCCCAGCATCAGAGTCTTTTCCAATGAATCAACTCTTCGCATGAGGTGGCCAAAGTACTGGAACTTCAGCTTTAGCATCATTCCTTCCAAAGAAATCCCAGGGTTGATCTCCTTCAGAATGGACCGGTTGGATCTCCTTGCAGTCCAAGGGACTCTCAAGAGTCTTCTCCAACACCACAGTTCAAAACCATCAATTCTTTGGTGCTCACCCTTCTTTACAGTCCAACTCTCACATCCATACATGACTACTGGAAAAACCATAGCCTTGACTAGACGGACCTTAGTCGGCAAAGTAATATCTCTGCTTTTGAATATGCTATCTAGGTTGGTCATAACTTTTCTTCCAAGGAGGAAGAGTCTTTTAATTTCATGGCTGCAGTCATCATCTGCAGTGATTTTGGAGCCCAGAAAAATAAAGTGTGACACTGTTTCCACTGTTTCCCCATCTATTTCCCATGAAGTGATGGGACTGGATGCCAATTGCAATATTAGGAAAAATATTTCCCTTTTTGGAGATAAATAGTGAGTTGACTTTTTTGAGTCTCACTGGATTTATACAGAACTAGCTAGGAAAAGAAAAGATAGCTAAAAATAAAAAGTAGAATATAGAAGGTCAGAAAAGTGGTCCTTGAATTGACAGTTGCTATGAAATTTCATGTCCTGAATTCTTTTAATTTAACTAGAAATCTTTCAGTAAAGCTCACTGTATATTAAAATGGCTATATAATAACAAAAACTGAAGATGTGATACCTAAGAGCTAATTTTTAAATTAATGTTGGAAAATCTTCTTCCATCCTACAAAATATCATCATTAAATATAATTTAACTACTTCCTTAAAATGAAAACCAAATTTAGTTATAATGGCTTATAGAACAGGAAGATATTTCTCTTGAATATGCATATATTTTGAGGCTTCCCTGGTGACTCAGACAGTAAAGAATCTGCCTGCAATGCAGGAGACCTGGGTTTGATCTCTGGGTCGGGAAGATCCCCCAGAGGAGGAAATGGCAACCCACTCCAGTATTTTTGCCTGGAGAATTCCATGGACAGAAGAACCTGGCAGGCTACAGTCTGGGGTTGCAAAGAGTCAGACAGGACTCAGTGACTAACAATTTCACTTTGTTTCATGCATATATTTTAAATTGAATCAAAAATATGTGTGTACCTGAAATTCTACATTAAAATGCAGGTACTGCTTTAAAAATAATGACTTTTTGGCATAATTCAGTTACTTGACATGTAAGCAACAGATTTTTAAAACAAACTAGATGTATTAGAGTGATCAAAAAAAATCAGGCATGGTTTGTGTTTTTCGGGGGATATTTAACCTCTTGCTTTACAATCAAATTCAGGGCTTTACAGCTTTTAGTGAGCATCAGATTTCATGCGTGTGCCAATCTAGAATTTGATTTTACCTTTTTTATAAGCTATTCTATTAATCTGTTACTTTTTCATGGATGCAGGTAGAAGATTTGAGACTCCAAGGTCAGAGATAAAGGGCTTGGTTACAGTCTAGCAAACAGCAAGTCAACATCAACAAGTGCTTCATTTTCTTTCCCCCATGTTCAGAATTCTACAGTGCCCTGAAGGATGTGTGCATAGGACATGTTGCACGGAACTGCTAGAATCCAGGTGGCTGAATGCTTGTCTCCCAGCTTCTCCTTGACCAAGATACCATCTAGAGGGAGTACCCATCAGGCCTACCTGGGGTTACTTGTCAGAGAAAGGCACACATCATCCCCAGGAATGGTCAGGAAAACATCTTGAATTTTCAAAATATTCTTATAAGTTTCCCGTCCCCATTCCTCTGATCATTACTCACGAGGAAGCTAAGAGATCAACCCATTCTGAGATGGCCACATTCAGTGATCAGAGTCTCTTGCCAGGAAGAGGTAAGGTTGATAAAGTCAGAAATAAGTTTCAGATGATTTTTTTAAAATGCCTTCTGCCTCTCAGTGATGCCAGCAGCCTGAAGATGATAAGGACTGTGAGTATACATCAAATAACATGATTATCAGTCTCTTTTTTGGTGGCATTTAGTACAAAAAGTAAATTATTGTCAGACTGTAGATGGTTTGGAAAATAGAACCTGGTACAATTTAGATTTAACAGTCAGAGTTCAATAGCCAAGATTTGCTCGAAGGCCTGGAACGGCAGCATCATGACCAAAAAGTGGTGACAGTCATGAAGTACCACAGATAGATTCAAGATAGAAATGAAAGATTCCATGCAGTCAGTTTGCCAAACGGTAGATGCAATGACTCCTGCAAAGTGTCATTCCACTTGCAAGTCAAACGGATCAACTTTTGGCAAGAGTCACAAGTTTGGCATAAAGTAATGACTTCTACATCAGAAACATAATTCTTTAGGTCCAGTCAATGACAGTGGAGGTATTGCCATGTCCAGGACAAAAATTTAGGTCGTATGGTTGTCATCTGAACAGGCTTGATCAACAGCTTGATTCCAATTGGTCTCATTAGCGAGTGGGCCCTTACCATTGACATCTACATGAGTAACTTTGATTGCTAGCTGAGATTTATTTCCATAGTTCATGATTCAAAAAAGGGATGCATTTAATCTACCAATCTGAGCTTTTCCAAGTGGTAAATCAGATACCTGGGATATTGGCAGCAACTCAAGTGTTAGTAAAAATTTGAAAAGATTTATCAAGGGTAGTATTGGTAAGGTTACTAAGACTGCCTTGAGTTCTGTATACTGAGTGACCTCATCCATCTTTGTTTACAAATAGCAGGCACTAAAACTGAACAGCAGTAATGACCCAATGAATGCCATTAGTTTTAATTTAGTTGAGCTATCAGTAAATCAGGCTGAAAAATTTAGAACAACTGTAAGTCAAAGACCCCACTGGGCCAGCAGAGTTACTTCATGAAAGCCTTAGAATTGGAGATCATACTTCCTCCAAAGGTGTGGCTGCCTCTTTCTGACGTAAAGACAAAATGCTGCCCCAACCAGTACAGCTGTGCTCTTGAATGTATCATCTCCATTCAGCTAGTGAGGCTTGCTGGGTTCCTTCTTTGTCAATGAACCTGAACATTATTTTATGTTTATTGGCTATTTCTACTTATTTTCTATGGATTGCTTGTATTATTTGCCCACTTTTCAGTTGTTCACATCTGTATTGCTTTGTTGAAGTTTTTTTATATTGTTTTCCAATCTTTCATTGCTTGTCATTTACGGCATCTTTCACTATACAAAATTTGTAATATCTTCTATATTCAAGTCTATCATGGTATATCTATAGGCCTTCTGGGTTTGGTGCATTACTTTGAAAACATTCTTCTACCTCAATATTATTAAAATACTTCTGTATGTTTTCTTCCAAATTATTTGTTGTTGTTCAGTTGCTCAGTTGTATCCAACTCTTTGCAGCCTCATGAATGGCTGCACACTAGGCTCTTCTGTCCTTCACTATCTCCTGGAGTCTGATCAAACACATGTCCACTGAATCAGTGATGCCATGCAACCATCTCATCCTCTGTTGCCCCCTTCTCCTCCTACCCTCAATCTTCCCCACACTGCAGGCAGATCCTTTACTGTTTAAGCCACCAGAGAAGCCCTTCTAAATATTACAATATTTGAATTTTCAGGCCATCTAGATTTCATTTTTATATATGATGATTAGTTTTCAAACTTTATTTTCTTCCAAATAGTCAATATCCTAACAGCATTCATATTTTTATTATTTTCCATTCCCCAGTGATTTAAAACACCTCCTTATTTTCATGCACAAATTCCAAATATGCTGGGACATATATTCTAGATATATTTTGGACTGTTCATCCAAGCCTAAAATATTAACATAAGACTGTTGATGGGACAGGAAAATAATTATGTGATATTATTTTGAAATGAAAAGTAATTTTTAAGGCTATTGCCTTATAGCTCATAATGTCATTGCATTTCCCAAATCATGTTTAAATGTGCATTTTAAAATTTTCTTTATAATGTTACAAGGAGTATTATTAATAGAGCTTACATTACATTCAGGAAAAGACAGAATAAAATTTAATTTTTAGAAGCAACTACTTAATAGCAACAATAGGGTTGATTTTAAACCATCCCAATAATTTGAATCAGTAAGAAAAGCCACTGCTACATTCTGTATTCAAATTTACTCCAATGTCAGAAAACCAAAGATGTGACTGAGGCTAATGATTATTAAGGATATGTATTTTCTTACTGTAAATTTTCTTTAATTTTTGTGTCAAAATCAAAAGCTACTGAAGTCTGTACAGTTGACTTTTCTGTTTTAAGCGAAGGAAATATCCAATACCTATTACATTTAATTATGGATTACAAAGATTTCATCACCACCAAGGAGGTAACTTTTCTAACTCCTGATTCTTATATAAAATCCCTCAAATAAATCCTATATTAATTAGATTGTATTGCAAACTTCATTCCTGCTATTTGGTTCTTGGGTTCAGCATTTAATCATGTGTATAGAATGTAATCATTGATAGCTTAACAATGGCTATCCTAACCATTCTAAGAAAATGGTGACTTGATCACTTTTAAGATAGAGAGTATATGCCCAGCACTCTTTGCCTAATTACATCATTTAATTTTCACTATAATCTAGTAAATTAGATTTTATGATGTTCCCATTGTGCACACCAGAACCCAGAGACTGTACAAAGACTGAGACAAAACTGTGTTTGAGTGTCTCCTGTGGAGGTATAGGTCAACAGTGGCCTGCTGCAGGGCAGAGGCTCTGGGTGCAGCAGACCGGGATATGGCATAAGCCTTCTTGGAGAAGGTCGCCATTAATCCCATGATAGAGCTGTCAGAACTTACACAGGACTGGGAAACAGACTCTAAGAGGGGACAAATAAAACTTTGTGCACACCAAGACCCAGGAGAAAGGAGCAGTGACCCCACAAGAGACTGACCCAGACTTGCCCTTGAGTGTCTAGGAGTCTCCAGCAGAGGTGTGGGTTGGTGGTGGCCTGCTACAGGGTTGGGGCCACTGAGTGCAGCAGTGCCTGCATGGGGCCTTTTCAAGGAGGTTGCCATTATCTTCATTACCTCCACCATAGTTTGGCCTCAGGTCAAACAACAGGGAGGGAACGCAGTCTCATCCATCAACAGAAAATTGGATTCAAGATTCACTAATCATGGCCCTACCCATAAGAACAAGACCCAGTTTCCCCCCTGCCCCCACTCAGTCAGTCTCTCCCTTCAAGAAGCTTCCATAAGCCTCTTATCCTTCTCCATCAGAGGGCAGACAGAATGAAAACCACAATCACAGAAAACTAAGCAATCTGATCAGAACAACCACAGCCTTGTCTAACTCAGTGAAACTATGAGCCATGCAATGTAGGGCCACCCAAGATGGACAGGTCATGGTGGAGAGTTCTGATAAAATGTGGTCCACTGGAGAAGGGAATGGTAAACCACTTCAGTACTCTTGCCTTGAAAACCGCATGAACAGTATGAAAAGGCAAAAAGATAGAACAGTGAAAGATGAAGTTCCCAGGTGCCCAATATGCTACTGGAGAAGAGTGGAGAAATAACTTCAGAAAGAATGAAGAGACAGGGTCTAAGCAAAAACAACACCCAGTTGTGGATGTGACTGGTGATGGAAGTAAAGTCTGATGCTGTAAAGAACAATATTGCATAGGAACTTGGAATGTTAGGTCCATGAATCAAGGCAAATTACAAAGTGTCAAGCAGGAGATGACGAGAAAGAATGTTAACATTTTAGGAATCAGAGAACTAAAATGGATATAATGGGTGAATTTAACTCAGATGACCATTATATCTACTACTGTGGGCAGGAATCCCTTTAGAAGAAATGGAGTAGCCATTATAGTCAACAAAAGAGTCCAAAATGAAGTACTTGGATGCAATGTCAAAAATGACAGAATGATCTCTGTTCATATTCAAGGCAAACCATTCAGTATCACAGTAATCCAAATCTATGCTCCAACCAGTAATGCTGAAAAAGCTGAAGTTGAATGGTTCTATGAAGACCTACAAGACTTTCAAGAACTAACACCCAAACAAAGATGTCCTTTTCATTATCGGGGACTGGAATGCAAAAGTAGGAAGTCAAGAAATATCTGGAGCAACAGGTAAATTTGGCCTTGGAGTACAGAATGAATCAGGACAAAGGCTAATAGAGTTTTTCCAACAGAATGCACTGGTCATAGCAAACACTCTCTTCCAACAACATAAGAGAGGACTCTATACATGGACATCACCAAATAGTCAATGCCAAAATCAGATTGGTTATATTCTTTGCAGCCAAAGATGGAGAAGCTCTATACAGTCAGCAAAAACAAGACCAGGAGATGACTATGGCTCAGATCATGAGCTCCTTATTTCCAAATTCAGACTTAAATTGAAGAAAGTGGGGAAAGCCACCAGACCATTCAAGTATGACCTAAATCAAATCCTTTACAATTATACAGTAGAAGTGACAAGGGATTCAAGGGATTAGACCTGATAGACAGAATGCCTGAAGAACTATGGATGGAGGTTTGTGACACTGTACAGGAGGCAGTGATCAAGACCATAGTCAAGAAACAGAAATGCAAAAAGGCAAAATGGCTGTCTGAGGAGGCCTTACAAATAACTGTGAAAAGAAGAGAAGCGAAAAGAAAGGAGAAAAGGAAAGATATACGCATCTGAATGCAGAGTCCCAAAGAACAGCAAGGAGAGATAAGAAAGCCTTCCTCAGTGATCAATACAAAGAAATAGAGGAAAACAACAGAATGGGAAAGACTAGAAATCTCTTCAAGACAATGGAGATACCAACGGAACATTTCATGCAAAGATGGGCTCGATAAAGGACAGAAATGGTCTGGACCTAACAGAAGCAGAAGATATTAAGAAGAGGTGGCAAGAATACATAGGACAACAGTACAAAAAAGATCTTCACGACCAAGATAATCACGATGGTGTGATCACTCACCTACAGCAAGACATCCTGGAATGTGAAGTCAAGTGGGCCTTAGAAAGCATCACTACAAACAAAGCTAGTGGAGGTGATGGAATCCCAATGGAGCTATTTCAAATCCTGAAAGACGATGCTGTGAAAGTGCTGCACTCAATATGCCAGCAAATTTGGAAACCTCAGCAGTGGCCACAGGACTGGAAAAGATCAGTTTTCATTCCAATCTCTAAGACAGACAATGGCAAATAATGCTCAAACTACCGCACAATTACACTCATTTCATATGCTAGCAAAGTAATGCTCAAAATTCTCCAACCCAGGCTTCAATAGAATGTGAAATGTGAACTTCCAGATGTTTAAACTGGAATTAGAAAAGGCACAGGAATCAGAGATCAAATTGCTAACATCCATTGGATCATCCAAAAAGCAAGAGAGCTCCAGAAAATTATCTACTTCTGCTTTATCGACTATACTAAAGCCTTTGACTGTGTGAATACAACAAACTGTGGAAAATTCTGAGAGAGATGGGAATATCAGACCACCTGACCTGCCTCTTTAGAAATCTGTAGGCAGGTCAAGAAGCAACAGTTAAAACTGGACATGGAACAATAGACTGGCTCCAAATCAGGAAAGGTGTACATCAAGTTTGCATATGGTCACCCTCCTTATTTAACTTATATGCAGAGTACATCATGAGAAATGCTGCACTGGATGAAGCACAAGCTGGAATGAAGATTGCTGGAAGAAATATCAGTCACCTCAGATATGCAGATGACACCACACTATTGGCAAAAAGTGAAGAACTAAAGAGCCTCTTGATGAAAGTGAAAGAGGAGAGTGAAAATGTTGGCTTAAAACTCAACATTCAGAAACTAAGATCAAGGCATCTGGTCCCATCACTTTATGGCAAAATAGATGTGGAAACAATGGAAATAGTGACAGAATTTTTTGGGGGGAGGACTCCAAAATCACTGGAGATGGTGATTGCAGCCATGAAATTAAAAGATTATTACTCTTTGGAAGAAAAGTTATGACCAAACTAGATAGCATATTCAAAAGCAGAGACATTACTTTGAAAACAAAGTTCCATCTAGTCAAAACTATGGTTTTTCCAGTGGTCATATATGGATGTGAGAGTTGAACTATAAATAAAACTGAGTGCCAAAGAATTGATGCCAAAGAACTTGAACTGTGGTGTTGGAGGAGACTCTTGAGAGTCCCTTGGACTGCACGGAGATCCAATCAGTCCATCCTAAAAGAAATCAGTCCTGAATATTCTTTGGAAGGACTGATGCTGAAGCTGAAACTCCAATACTTTTGCCACCTGATGCAAACAACTGACTCATCTGAGAAGACCTTGGTGCTGAGAAATATTAAAGATAGGAGGAGAAGGTGATGACAGAGAATGAGATGGTTGGGTGGTTCACTGATTCAATGGACATGAGTTTGAGTCAGCTCTGGGAGTTGGTGATGGACAGGGAAGCCTGGCATGCTGCAGTCCATGGGGTTGCAAAGAGTTGGACACGACTGAGGAAGTGAACTGAACTGATGTTCACTTTACTGATGGGGAAAAACAATTCTCCTAGAGATTAAGTGATCTGCCCAGTGCCAAGAGCTAAGAGAGAAAAAATTTGAAATTTAAAAACATGTCTGTAACCAATACAGATTTTGGTATTGTAAAGTAATTAACCTCCAATTAAAAAAAAAACATATCTGTAGTTTTCTGAAGTCCATGATATCACTGTTGTATCATCATTCAGATTAAGCTTCAAAGGACTAGCTTACAGGGGTACATGGATAACCTTGAACACTGTGGATTGAATGAATTGTAGTAGAAAGTTTACGAAGCCCAGAGACAGAGTCAAACTTCTGGCCACTGATCTACTAAGAAGATCAGAGATTTGTCATTATTTTGTTTTCAAATTCAAAGCATGTGTTCAAATACATGTTCAAGAATTTCTTAGCTCATTTCTCCCCCACCCCTTTTTCTAGGAAACTTAACATTGTTTACTGGAACACAGCTTGGCTCCTTTGTTTGTGTTTGTTTCCATTTATGAAGATGTAAAAATCTCACAGGGACTGTAACATCCTTCCCTTTTTCTACCCTGTTGCTTTCTACTCACTTTCTGTAGGTAAGCAGTTTCTTTAGTACTGATTTATACTTTCACTTTCTTTTTGAAAAAGGAAAAGAAGCTAAAGCAGATATATGTATGTTTTCTTATTTCAAGTATTATCTGTTTACAATATAAACTGAGTCACCTACTTTCTTAAAACCCTCCAGGGCTATCCCTCACTCTTGTGATAAATCCAAACTCCTGTGAGCTTCTAGAACCTACAATATCTGCTCTTGATTAACTCTCTGACTTCCCCTTCCAGCATTATACACTTTATCTTTCCCATAAGTTTACTTGAATATATGTATATTCATCCTTCCCTCCTCATCTTTAAGCTTGCTAAATCCTGCCTGCAATGCTCTTTACCATGCTAACCCTCTTATATTATCGCATTATCTACTCAAATGTCACCTCTAAAGGACCTCGCAGGCAACTCCATTATCATTCTCTATATTCTTTCCTTGCTTTGGTTGTTTTCATAGCATTTGACACTACCAGACATTATATTATGGGGGCTTCCCAGGTGGCACTAGTGGTAAAGAAACTGACTATAAGAGACACGGGTTCGATCTCCAGGTTGAGAAGATCCCTGGAGGAGGACATGGCTGCCGGGAGCCACCACGGGAGATCCCACCCATTGCAAGGTCATGTGGAAGAGAACTGTTAAGCACGGCTTCAGAACTCAAGGGGCTCCCTAGGCTTTCTTGAGCATCTACCCCAAAACCAGAATCAGTCTGTTTTACTATTTCATGACTTTCACCAACTCTTCTGACATTAACAGGGGGATAACCCCTGACCACCTTCTCTGGAGAAAATCAACTTAAGGCTATAGCTAATAAGTCTCTTGGACATGAGAGGAATATTTCAAATTAAACCCCCTCTGTTAGCATTCTAGCTTGCTTAGCATGTATATCTAGACTCTTGCAGCTACGCGTGTGATTATCCACAGCCTCCCAACTGTGAGAGGCACGGGAAGCCTAAAACATAGAGCCTTTTAAAGAGTTAAAAGTTATTAGGGTAGTGCTGGTGTAGGATTTCATTATTGGGCCAATGCTTGCTGCTAAGTTTCCATAGCTCTTATCCACTGTGCACCTGGGAGTGCATTAGTTAACATAGTTGGAATGTAAAAAAAAAAAAAAAAAAAAAAGTAGCTTTGAAATTAACCACATCAGACTTCTGAGCTAATTGGTTCTTTCTTGTAACTCACTGCACTTTTGCTCTGTGAGTTGTTTAATACTTTCTGAGGCTGACATAGATTAAACATACAGAGAAAAAAACATTTCAAGGGAAAATAAGTTTTTTGGTTGAGCAGCCTTTATCAAAAGAGGGTCATAAAATGTCCACAGGCCTCCAAGGCCAGAAGATAATGGACACAACATTGTCTATGGGAAAGGTTTGCAGAAAAAAGCCCGGTTTTGATAAAGACAAAACAGATGTAATGTTTGGACTGACTCTGTATGACTTTGCATCTTTCAATTCCCTCTATGTATAAGACAAGGTATAAAAGTACCTTTAAAAAAATAAAGCTATTGGGCCTTGCTTGAAGAAGCTTGGTCACTCTGTGTTTTTCTTTTTTTCTTTTTCAGGCTGATCCCTTGGAGCATACAGGCTCCCTGCATTCACTTATCTGCCCGGGGTTTCTTAGACCTGAATGGGAAGACGTTCTGCGTCTTCACTCCCTTGGGAGATCGCGAAGGCACCTGTGGCCTCCGTGAACAGGGCGAACTTCTTGTCTCAAAGTTTTATTGGCTTTCTATGTAAACCAAGGAATTTTAGCCTCTTTCTCTCCTCTATTTTCTTATCTACAATATTCTTTCCTTATCCTCTCTAAATCAATTGCCGACGCCGTTTTTCCTTCAGGTTCCCCTGGATCCTGCGGGGGCTGGACCCCGGCACATGGCAAACCATTCCAGTATTCTTGCCTGGAGAATCCCATGGACAGAGGAGCCTGGTGAGCTGCAGTCCATAGGGTCGCAGAAAGTTAAACAAGATTGAAGCAACTTAGTAGCCACACGCAACCGTGTACTATATTCTATATTTGCTAGTTGATCATTGTCAGTACCACTTACTATAATTTAACCCCTATGAGGCAAGAACATGTCCTGCTCACCATTCTGACACTTGTGCTTGCAACAGCACCTTCCAATAGTGGGTGATCAAGAAATATTTGTTTAATGGATTGATAGATTAAAGAATCAGTATTTCCTCCGCGTCTCTCATTTTTCTTCGTTATTAATCTCATGCTGCCTCCCTTTTGTCTGTGAGTTGTTAAAACAAAAACTCTATTAGAATTTCTATTTCACTGTTTCACTTGTCTTTAGTATTTCCATTGATTCTTACTGCTTCTACTGCTTTTCAGAATTTTACAACCATGTTTTCCCTTTCTGTGCAATTTTTTTTACCTGATATCATAATTTTCCCCTTTGAGCTTGTCTTCCTCCAGCAATGTCTTGTATCTTGTTGAAAAGAAAGGTTTTCTAATATCCTACCTTCTATATTGTATAAACATCATTTCAAAGAAGGATGGTTGTTTCTCATTCTTCAGGTTGATTCTCTTGAACCACTGAAGCATTCCTCACCCACTGACTGTTCTCTTTGTACATCTGTATGGAGGCAGATCTTTGCTCTTGCAGTACTATGCATTAGGATGAGTTCTCCAAAGAGACTTTGTGTATTTCTGGTTGAGTATCCCAAACCTGCTGCTGCTGCTGCTGCTGCTAAGTCGCTTCAGTTGTGTGTGATTCTGGGTGACCCCATAAACGGCAATCCATCAGGCTCCCCCATCCCTGGGATTCTCCAGGCAAGAACACCGGAATGAGTTGCCATTTCCTTCTCCAATGCATGAAGGAAAAGTGAAAGTGAAGTCACTCAGCCGTTCTGACTCTCAGCGACTCCATGGACTGCAACCTACCAGGCTCCTCTGTCCACAGGATTTTCCAGGGGAGAGTACTGGAATGGGTTGCCATTGCCTTCTCCAGTATCCTAGATCAGGTACAGTTAAAAAGAAAAGGTAATTTTTTGATTTACTGTGATTTAACTTTGCCAGTTTGGACATTAAGGTGTCATAGGGAACAGAATATGGAAGGAGAAATTGTTCCCTTCTAGAGGCTTACTTACTATGGAGCAGCATGTCTTTGCTGAAGGAGGTCCTGGTAAGTTTGCTGGGGGGGCAACTAGCTGTGACACTTCCTAAGTTAAATGGTCAGCAAGACTATAGTAAAGAATCTGCCTGCCAATGCAGGAGACTTAAGAGAGGCAGGTTTGATCCCTGGGTTGGGAAGATCCCCTGGAGAAGGTCATGGAAACCCACTCCAGTATTCTTGCCTGGAAAGTCCCCTGGATAGAGGAACCTGGTGGGTTATAATCCATAAGATCGCACAGAGTCGGACACAACTGAAGCGACTTGGTCCAGCCAAGCCAAACAGCTCCATAAGTGTGTCATGCATGGAGTAAACATAATTTTTTTAAAAAATCTTTGCTCTTATATTTGTAGCTTTCCCAAGGATATTGGGTAAAGTAAAACCTACCCTGTGATCCACTTTCACCACATATTTCTGAACTTCTAGCCAAGGAGGTAATACCTGTGTCCATTTCAGATACTACAGGAGTTCCTTTCATGTTCTTTTTGCTTTTCTGGCTCACAAACTAAAATAGACTTCTTGATATTTATATATACCTTTCCCAAGTTCAGGGAAAATCTGGAGGAGGGGTACCAATTAAAGATTATTTTCAAATCACCACTGTTACTGAAAGTTAGTTGCCTAATTGCTTTTATTTTAATGTTATATATTAAAAAAAAATGAATGGTGTAATCAGACCTAGATACCCACCTCCCAGCCAGTTTATATATCAAATATAATTTACCTGTGATGGTATTTGTGTTCACATAATATGTTATTGATACAAGACAGAATTTTAAATCTGTTACCAACCAGGGCTCTTGGCCTTGTTAATCAATAGAAATTGATAAGACCAGGCAAGAAACTCAGGTAAGGCTTTGCTGGGCCTCCTGGTGTAGTAGGAGAGAGCGAGAAAAAGTTACAGGTTCCCTTGCTTACTAGCTGCCCCAGGGGAGCAGTGAGCTGGTTCCTTAGATGGAGGAATAGGGATAGGTCCAAGAGTCAGGCCAGACGTGTGGCTCAGGTGGTTTGCCCACCCCTTTGGTGGTGGTGTGTGCAGGGGCAGGCACAGTATCCTGCTTTGGCTCCCAACACATTTCTATTGCTCCCAGCTCTTCAGAAGTGGCAGCTGGCTTTTTGTCTCTCTTTGTGCATTATTGTCCATAATTTGCTCCAACTTTGCATGTATGCAGTTACCTTTAGTTCCTTATAGTTTCTTTGTATTTCATTGTTTGAGAAGACATTTGTCCAGGTACAAGTGCTGGGTCCCAGGTCCCAGGCTGTCTCAGATCCACTTTCCTAGACCTTCTTTGTGTTAAGAATAACATGTTACCTGGATCTGAATTTGTTTTTCATTTGGCTTAGATGGTAAAGAATCTGCCCGCAAAGCAGGAAATCCAGGGTTGGTCCCTGTGTTTGGAAGATCCCCCAGGAGAAGGGAATGGATACCCACTCCAGTATTCCTGCCTGGGAAATCCCATGGACAGAGGAGCCTTGTGGTCTACAGTCTATGGGGCTGCAAAGAGTCTGAAATGACCGAGTGACTAACAATTTCACTTTGATCCTGAACACACTGGTATCTCAGAGCCAAGAGTTACCTTTATCAAATGAACTCTCCTAGAAAAAATTAAAAAGGAAGCAATTACTAGTGAGAAGAGTATGTAAAAGATAGTAATTTTTAAAATGTTAGAGGAAATGAGTTAAGTTGGTCCATTTCACCTGTTTTTCCTCTTGTCCTATGGAAGACTGAGCAAAGAGAACATAATAAACCACAGGGGGAGATGGTCCTCAAGACCTGCTCTGTTACTTTAAATTCGCCCAATGTACCTGTGACACAGTGACAAGGATTCATTACACAGTGTATAGATTTTGCAGATCCTTTCTTGGTCATTCCGCTGGGCTCCCATTACTTCTCTGCTATTTCATTTTCCAGTCCTGACTGATTCTTGTCCTTCTCCTCTCCTTTTAGGTTCTGGTCACACACTCTTGGCTCTCACAGTAAAATTGATTTCCTAGGTTTTGATCCCTCGTGTTGTCTGAGCATTTCAGATGTCCTCATCCTCTGGCTCCTGGTACCAGACTTGAAGCTGCTTCAGTTAAGTGTTTATTTATGATTCAGACAGCAGGGTATAGTATTTAAGGACATAGAGGGAGCCAGAATGTCTGGGTTTGAAAACTGTCTTCACATTTAGTTAACAGAGGGTCCTGAGTCGGTAACTTTATATCCAGAAAATGGTGACTATAACAGTATGAATATTATAGGTTTGTTTCAAAACAGAAATAAGTTAACACTGGTAAAGTGCCCACAACAGTGTTGGATACAGGCTAATTGTTATAGCTATCTTGTAAGTAAATTGAAAAATAAAATAGTACATTAACCTAGTCTGGCTGCTACAGGTTATTTTGATTTCTGTTTTGCAACAGTTATTAAGCCCTCGTTATTAAGGCAAAATCATTTTCTGCTTGAAGTGAAGTGAAGTCTCTGAATTGTGTCCGACTCTTTGCCACCCCATGGATTGTAGCCTACCAGGCTCTTCCATCTATGGGATTTTCCAGGAAAGAATACTGCAGTGGGTTGCCATTTCCTTCTCCAGGAGATCCTTCTGACCCAGGGATTGAACCCGGGTCTCCCACATTATAGGCAGATACTTTACTGTCTGAGCCACCAGGGAAGTCCTAAATGATTAAGGCAAAATCATTTCTTGCTAATATATCATTTTCCAAACCAGAATCCTGGTCAGCTGCTTTTCTCTCTTTCATGCTTCTAGAAAGTCCCAAACTTGGCACTGACTAACAGCAATGAAATTATTGTTTTCAGAGTATAAATCTCTAATTAATATAAATTGGCCTAAAGACTACAAGGACTTTGCAGTTAAAGGAAGATGAAATTTGCAGACAACAAACTGGACACTTCATAGGGTGTTTTTCTCAAGTGCACCTGAAAACCAGGGCAACAGGACTGAATCCCCTGTAAAGGAATATGATATGTGGTTTCAAGCTGAAAGATGAATTCTACTCTTTAATACATTAGACATCTGCTTTATTCAAAAAAGTTACTTTCAGTGTTCATTTGACTCCCATGCCTCCTAGGTTTCATCAGATAGGAACATCGAAAACACTCTTCAATTTCCCATTTCATTCTCAATTAGCCTAATTCTTGACTGGATTTCAGTTTCCCTCAGTTTGGAATCTCTGATTATTTCTCAATTGTTGGAACCTTATGACATCCAGAAGATTTCATCTATTTCACCAAATTCCTGTTAGGGTCAAGTTGACATTTTATTTTTCTTCCAAGTTCAGATAGTGCCCTAAAATTGAAAATAGCTCTCCCTATTTAAAATTAGCTTAATTAACATTTATGTACACCTAATTCTCTTTGATTCCTTTTTAAATTCTCAAATATTTTAATTCAGATTTCTCTGGCAATCCACTGGTTAAGAATGTGTGCTCCCTACAGTGGTAGGGATTGGGGATTTGATCACCAGTGGGGGAACTAAGAACCTGCATGTCATTTGGCATGGCCAAAAAAATTTTTTTAATTAAAACAATTTTTTAAAAATTCTGGAAACTTTTACTCTCACTTATCTTTGAGTTTCTCTTTCCAGTTGAGATTATTTAAATTTCTTAAGGTTATCTCTTGAAATATATTGATTTGAGGAAAGAACACCTGTCTTTTATCATTAGTTTGTAAGGTATTATGCAAATGCAGGTTCTGTTTTCACAAAAAGGAAGAGAAAACAAGTGAATCAAAAGATTTAGCAAGAGTTCTGTATAATGTAACTAGAGCCATATGTGATGTCTTCTGAGTCAGTTAAGGAAAGAGAGGGTTGGAAGAATGAAGGACCCAAATCTGACCTGTTAGAAAGAGCTTATATCAGGATATAAGAAATACTATATAGAAATACTAATGTAAATGTTACAATACAGTCTCCAAATTTTAACAAAGAGAATCATTGCAGCAACAAATGTTGCAACTTATCTGTTTAGTTGATGCCCCAAAGAGTCAAAATTATTGTTTAATATGTGGTAAGCAGATTTGTTAAGTAATGGTGCTTTCAAATTTTTCATACATAACGTGAATTATTTTGTATAGAAATTCACTTGAATCAAAGCAGCTGTTGGTAGAGAACAGTCTTCCCAGGTGGCTTAGTGGTAAAGAATCTGCCTGCAATGCAGGAGATAGGGTTCAATCCCTGGGTTGGGAAAATCCCCTAGAGAAGGATATGACAACACACTCCAGTATTCTGGCCTGGGAAGTCCCTTGAACAGAGGAGCCTAGAGGACTGCAGTCCATGGAGATGCAAAAGAGTCAGATATGACTTAGTGAGTAAACAACCACTGGCAGAGAACAGAGGTGCTGCCAAATATCCTACAATGCACAGGACACCCTTCACAACAAAGAATTATGTCAATTCAAATGTCATTAGTGATAAAGTTAAGAAGCTTTGAATTAGGTGTTTATAAATATAGTTAGTCAAGAAACCAAGGTAATCATAACCAAGAACTTATGACATTTCGAGAAACTAGGAGCAACTCTCCTCACCTTTTAGCAACAAAATGAGACTGACAGAAATTGCAAAATGCCTTTCCAGAAATAAGACGTGCAGCCACAGTTATGTTTCCTTTTCACTCTTCTCCTTGGTTTTCCTGCTGTAGGATTTTGGAGGATGGAGGTGAGGTGGTGGTTATAATGTGTTTGAAGGGTTCTATAATCTGTAGAGAGCTATATTGATATAGGGAGCTATTGTAAAAATAAAAGCCCAGGGCATCCTTCAATAGGCTTCTTTGTTGTCTGATGCTATTGCAGACTTTGTGCAGTCACTACTCCTGGCTATTTACTTAACCTATAGGTCATCCCCTTTGAGCATAACCTGTAGTCTTACTCCTTCTGCCTTGTACTGAGTGGAGTTTTAGCACAAAGCATACTGAGGCAGTTTTAGTGTTAAGCTCTATTTTTCTGAAATGTAAGAGGTTGAGTTTTGAATGCTATACAGATGAGTAAAACTCAGTTATTCTCCAGTAACAATATTTCCTACAGATGTATTTCCTGGCAGCTGGTAGGGCAGACAACCATCGTTGCTTCAATCTGATCAAGGCTTTTGAAGGGTATTGGTACCACCCAACTGTCTCCAGGCCTCTGAATCATGGTTTCCCAGGAAGACTTCCCATTGCTTACTCTAGGGCTTTCAGAAATAATTTCCTTCATAGCTTCAGATGGAACTAGAGGATCAAATCAAGCAGCAAAAGTTAGAGGGAACATGAACCTCCACTGTTGGGGTAGGGAGGGTGATCAAGGAATATATTATCATCACTGCCAGAAGCAATCAAACTTACTGACTAGAAACAGGACTAATTTTAAGATAGGAGGAATACCCCTGCAACCTGTATAAGCAGGTCATTATGTAATGTTGACCCTAAACCCCTTAGATGCAGAGAGAGGTTCTCTCCTGTCTGCATCTGTTAGTTCAGATCCAGAAAATGACCCTGCTCCTAGGTGAGGAGATGTAAGTCAAACCTTAAGTCTGTGTTCCTAAATATAAGAAAGAAAATTTTAATATCTGGGGTAGATTTGGGTGATGTGAATAATTATATCTCCTGTTTCTAGATTTTGGCAAGGCATCATGGATTAGAGATCAAAAACATGTAGGAGCAGTTAAGGTTGATTTATCTTTAAATACTTTCTATAAAGCATTCTCTGGGAAAGGGGGCTATTTTTCTCCTCTGAAAAGCTAAAGCAGTATTCCTCTCAGAGACGGCTCCTGATCTTTCATGGAGCTAGATTTGCAGTATGACTAGTTGGGTGGCCTGCTATCCCATCATCTAAATCTGAGAAAAGCAATAATTGTTTCGCAAATTCTGGCTTCCTTAATGTCCATCATTTGACATAGGGCTTGAATGCAGGAGACCTGGGGATCAAACCCAGGTCTTCTGCACTGCAGGCAGATGCTTTACCATCTGAGTCACCTGAGAAGCCCGATAATTTGAAGAGGAAATAAACTGATGCTTTTCTTTTTCTGTGGATGCAGTTAATGGCTATTTGATAATATAGCCTTATCTTGATATAACCTAACCTTATCTTGATAATGAAAGTGAAAGTCACTCAGTCATCTCCAGCACTTTGCTACCCCATGGACTATACAGTTCATGGAATTCTTCAGGCCAGAATACTGGAGTGGGTAGTCTTTTCCTTCTTCAATGAATCTTCCCAACTCCAGGATCGAACCCAGGTCTCCCGCACTGCAGGTGGATTCTTTATCAGCTGAGCCACAAGGGAAGCACTTGATAATACTGAGGGAAATGCACTAGAACAAGTCAAAGGATAAACATCAGATTCCAAAGTGACAAGGTGAGGTGTTGCTTTGATGCTGGGAAGCCGTTTTCTGAGATGTTCTATGTTGGTATCATTTTCTAGGCTAGTCTTGAATCTTAGAGACATAAAGTTGAAGGTAGAAATGAAGTGAGGAACAGTTTTCATTTGTCAGGAACAAATGAAATGAAATGGAAATTTAAAGTACCTGATGGGAAGGTTGTGGCATGGCATGACCGCTGTGCTTTGATGATAATGAGGATCAGTCTAGAACAGAGGCTTCTGACTCTATGCCACTGACACCCTGTGCTGTGGAATTTCTCTGATCAATACTTTGAATTCATATATCTTCATTCCCTTTTCATTTAAAACAAATTTCTTCCTAAATTAATGTTCATATTTATGCTTATCTCCTTCCCTCAAATCTCAGAGGGAGTGGTAGCATTAATTCCTCCTTTATAAAGAAAATCTTTCACCTGTGTTTTAATCCCATCCATTCAGCCATATCCAGGGCCTTTTGACTGTGTGGATCACAATAAACTGTAGAAAATTCTGAAAGAGATGGGAATACCAACCACCTGACCTGCCTCTTGAGAAATCTGTATGCAGGTCAGGAAGCAACAGTTAGAACTGGACATGGAACAACAGACTGATTCCAAATAGGAAAAGGAGTACATCAAGGCTGTATATTGTCACCCTGCTTATTTAACTTCTATGCAGAGTACATCATGAGACATGCTGGACTGGAAGAAGCACAAGCTGGAATCAAGATTGCCGGGAAAAAATATCAATAAGCTCAGATATGCAGATGACACCACCCTTATGGCAGAAAGTGAAGAGGAGCTAAAAAGCCTCTTGTTGAAAGTGAAAGAGGAGAGTGGAAAAGTTGGCTTAAAGCTCAACATTCAGAAAACGAAGATCGTGGCATCTGGTCCCATCACTTCATGGGAAGTAGATGGGGAAACAGTAGAAACAGTGTCAGACTTTATTTTTCTGGGCTCCAAAATCACTGCAGATGGTGACTGCAGCCATGAAATTAAAAGGCGCTTACTCCTTGGAAGAAAAGTTATGACCAACCTAGATAGCATATTCAAAAGCAGAGACATTACTTTGCCAACTAAGATCTGTCTTGTCAAGGCTATGGTTTTTCCTGTGGTCATGTATGGATGTGAGAGTTGGACTGTGAAGAAGGCTGAGCACCGAAGAATTGATGCTTTTGAAGTGTGGTGTTGGAGAAGACTCTTGAGAGTCCCTTGGACTGCAAGGAGATCCAACCAGTCCATTCTGAAGGAGATCAACCCTGGGATTTCTTTGGAAGGAATGATGCTAAAACTGAAGCTCCACTACTTTGGCCACCTCATGCAAAGAGTTGACTCCTTGGAAAAGACCCTGATGCTGGGAGGGATTGGGGGCAGGAGGAGAAAGGGACGACCGAGGATGAGGTGGCTGGATGGCATCAGGGACTCAATGGACGTGAGTCTGAGTGAACTCCGGGAGTTGGTGATGGACAGGGAGGCCTGGCGTGCTGCGATTCATGGGGTCGCAAAGAGTCGGACCCGACTGCGCGACTGAACGGAACTGAACTTGTTCTCATTTTCCCCATCTCCTCTACTTTCTTTTCATTTGTCTTTTACTGGGGTAGGACATACAGTAAGGCATCAACCTGATCCTGTGTACAATTTTATATTTATATTCATGTACTCAACATATTACATATATCAAACATATAGGCATACTGTATATGCGTAACAGATACATATATACATATCCATGGAATCAACATTTCCAGCATTCCAGCAGGCTTTCTCTTGCCCTAGTCAGCATATATAATAGCCCAAAGGTAACTGATATTCTGATCTCTATCATCATAGGTTGTTTTTGCTTTCTCCTTAATTCCATAATTTAATTTCAACATAATAATATATACTCTTATACCTGCCTTCTTTTGCTCAGCTTATATCTGTGTAAATCAATCATGTTTAGGTGGTGTAGGAGTAGCCCATTCCTTTTCATCGCTTTACATAACTGCCTTGAATGGGTTCTTTGTTATTTATTTGTCTAGTCTACTATTCATTAAGACTACTGCTGTGTTACGTGTGAGGTTTCAGCCTGAGGCTTACAGGTAATGTTGTCATGAACATTCTAGTACAGTCTTCGAAGATCTACTCAGAATAGAACCAAATGTTCAAAGGTATAGATATAGGCCTACAGATACAGATATGTTGTGTGTGTGTGTGTCTTTGGTGCATACGACTAAAAATTTTTTAGTGTTTTTGACATTTTTACTCCTACCAGCACTATATGGGCCTTCTAATTGTTTTACCATTCCACATGATTGTCACCTCTTTTTTGTTTTGTTTTGTTTTTTTAATTAATTTTTAAGTCTGTTTTGCTTTACAATACTGTATTCATTTTGCTACACATCGACATGAATCAGCCAAGAGTGTACTTGAACTCCCAATCCCGACCCCCACCTCCCCCCTCCCGCCCCACACCCTCTCTCTGGATTATCCCCGTGCATCAGTCCCAAGCATCCTGCATCCTGCATCAAACCTGGACCAGCGATTCGTTTCACTTATGATATCATACATGTTACACTGCCACTCTCCCAAATCATCCACCCTCTCCCTCTCCCACAGAGTCCAAAAGGCCGTTCTATACATCTGTGTCTCTTTTGCTGTCTCATGTACAGGTTTATCATTACACCCATTCAGGTGAAATACAATGGTATTTCATTGTGGTTTTAATTTGCATTTCCTTGATGAATTTTTATGTTGAATTTCTTTTTATATACTTTTTGGCTATCTGCATCCTTTTTAATAAGTGCTTGTTCAAGTTTTTTGCTCATTAAAAAAAATCTGAATTATCAGTGTGATTCTTGTAATAGTTTTTAATGTAGTTTGAAATTAAGTTTGAGTCAGATATACATATTGGGAATATCTTCTCTCAGTATGTAGCCTGCATTAATATGTTTTAAATTTTGTCTTTTTAGCAATAGAAGGTTCTTATTTTAAATGAAGTTCAGCTTACGAAACTCATATAGATAGTGCTTTTATGTCCCATTTAATCAATTTTCATCTAATTCTGATAATAAAGATGTATCTAGAAGCTATATTATTTTACTCTTCTAAGTCTGTATTTTTTAATATGTATATTATGTATTATGAAGTAGAGATCATGATTTAGTTTTGAATGTAGATATCTAATTGATCCAATAAATAAGTATCAAAAGACCATTTATTGGAAAAATGAGCTTTATGCTCCTGGGTTACCTTACTGCCCCAGTTTTTTGTTGAGTGAACATGTAAACTTGGTCTGGTTCTGGAAACCCTATTCTTGTTCTATTAGTGCATGTGTTTATCTTTGAATCAATACCACCCTGCCTTTACTTCTTTAGCTTTCTAATAATTTGTGATATCTAGTAATGGAAATCTTCCAACATTGCTGTTCTTCAAGATGTCCTTGGATATTCTAGGTCCTTTGATTTCTGTATAAATTTTAGAATCTGTATTTCAGTCTCACACTATTGCAATGCATATATATCAAGCTGGAGAAAGCTGGGATTTTAAAGTCATTGAGTCTCTTCATATATGAATATGATACTTTTCCTATTTATTTAAGTCTTCTTTTGTTTCCCATGCAATAACATGTAGTTTTCTAGTTGAGGTCATACACATATTTTGTTAAAGTCATTCCTGAACATTTGATGTTTTGATGTCTTATAAATATTGTTTTTAAGTTGAATTTTCAAATGATTTATGTCTAGTATCTAAAATACATTTGAGTTTTTATATTGGCCTTATATCTAGTAACATTGCAAATTACCTTATTAATATACAGCTTTGGATTTTTTTTAAAGAAAAGTATACTTTTTCAGACATCTTTAAAAATTGGTTTTGCTTCTTCCTTTTTGATCACTATAGACTTATTTATTTTCTTTGTCTTACTGTGCTGGATAGAATCTCCACTAACACTTATCAAAGTTAGGCTTCCACCCTCCCACAGAGACTGGGGGACAGGGCCTCTATCTTCAGGGGTTGATTGTAACAAATAGAACATTCATTTGGCAGCTTTGAGCTTTCCCAGGCAGGCACGCAATTTGAAAGGGATAGCGCCGTGTTAGACGTTAAGACTCTAAACTTCTGGAAGCTATGCAAGAGTTTAGGAAGTCTTTGTCATTTCTTATAGGAATAATTCAGGACTTCCTTGGTGACTCAGATGGTAAAGAATAGACCTGCCAATGCAGGAGACCCAGGATCTATCCCTGGGTCAGGAAGATCTCCTGGAGGAGGAAATGGCAACCCACTCCAGTATTCTTGCCTGGAGAATCCCATTAACAGAGGAGCCTTGCGGGCTACAGTTCATGGGGTTGCAGAGCCAGACACAACTGAGCTACTAACACTTCCCTGGTGGTCCAGTGGCTAATACTCCATGCTCCCAGTGCAGGGGGCCCAGGTTTGATTCCTGGCCAGGGAGCTAGCTCCCATATGCTGCAACTAGGAGTCTATATGCAGCAACTGAGTTTGCATGCTTCAGCTAAGACTCAGGGCAGCCAAATAAATAAATATTAATTAAAAAAGAATAATTCATGCTTGCTTCTTCACTTTAGATTTTTTTTTTTTCAACCAACTATAATATGGTTTGGTTTCTCATTATCTATTAAATCATTTTTGTGGTTTTTAAAACAAAACAGATATATTTTTGCTTTACTCTTGTGACTGTTCTGCAGATCTTATCTCCTTTAGCTACCATTTCCTTCTTGAAGCTTTTTTTCTCCCTTGCCTATAGAAACACATTTGTCTTATAATTCTTCTAGCTTCTCAAATGTTTCTCTTTTTTTTGGCTTGGTCAGGATTATACATCTTAAAAACTAGTGTTTATTATGGTTTCATCCTTAGCACTTGCTGAGCTCCTTATCACTCTATGATAGCCTGGGCTTTCCTAGAACTTAAGCTTTAATCCCTCCCAAAGCCCAGACCTCTTTCCAGTCACCTGGTAGATAGCTCCTAGCTCAGTGGATCTCTGTAAGACTGTAGCAAGCAGCATCAAATTCTCACTGTTGCTCTGTCTTTGCAATTACTTTACCTGCTTTTTAGAAGATTTTTCTCTTTTCCTTCAACCGATTCATTCCAGAACTCAAAGTTCAGCAATTCAGATTTAACTCAAATATTATCTCTTGTGGACTTCCCAGGTAAACAACCTGCTTTCCCAGTTAAAGAACCCACCTGCCATTGAAGGAGACATTAAAGACACAGGTTCAATCCCTGGATGGGGAAGATCTCCTAGAGTAGAAAATGGCAACCCACTCCAGTATTCTTGCCTGGAAAATCCCATGGACAGAAGAGCCTGGTGAACTGCAGTCTATGTGGTCATAAAGAATTGGACGTGAGTGAAGTGATTTAGCATTATCTTTTGTGAAAAACCTTCCCCTGCTCTCTGAGGTTGATTTAGATTCTTCCCTTGTTTTGTCCTAGCATAATCCTTTGTTCATATTTCAATTATATGACTTTTTACAGTTATTAAAATCATTGACTCAATTTTCCCCCAACAAAATATTTACGATAGGTTACTTTTATTTAAAATCTCTTTTAAAACATCATTCAATCACTGGATATTGATTTGGACTAAAATTTCCTTCCAATTCCTTGGGTGTTATAAGTTTGTTAGTCCATCTTTCTATCTCGCACCAAATGAACTGACTTGCATTTGGAAAATGACCAATACAATTTTTTTTTTTAATGAATGGCCACTAAGTGGCCTGTGAATAGGGGAAGGTATGCAAGATTATCATCTCTCACCACAATCTTACCTGAATTTTACAGTGCTGAAATATAGAGAAACAAAAGAGGAACGTATATTATGGGAATCTTTAACCTCATTGAAAAGGAAGACTCTCTTGATGAAGAGTTTATTAAGCAGAGACTGGCACTACTGAGACCCCTGAAAGATTCTGGTTTTCAGACAGGTGACTGTCACCTACTGGACAAGACAGGGAGTTTTGTTTATATTCAGAGAATCTGCACATTTTTAAGTCAGCAATTTCAATATGTTTCAGCTTGTCCTTATTTAATTGCCTCTTTTAGAATAGGATCCAAGCATTATATGTTGAATTAGATTATATGTTTCTTTTCAATTCTAAAACTTGCATTTCATTCATAGTGAAACTGTTAGCCACACAGTCATGTCTGACTCTTTGCGATCCCATGGACTGTAGCCCATCAGGCTCCTCTGTCCATGGAACTCTCCAGGCAAGAATACTGGAGTGTGTAGTCATTCCCTTCTATATGAGATCTTCCTGACCCAAAGACTGAACCCAGGTGTCCCACATTGCAGGCAGATACTTTACTGACTAAGGCAACAGAGAAGCCCGTTTCATTCATAAGACCATAGCAACTAAAATATATGCATTCATCTATATATAAATGAGTCAACTAAAGAGTTATTCTCTGATTTTACTAATTTGCAAGTTTGCACTTTCATCTTCAAGTTTCATCTTTACTTCCAGGTATCAGTTCAGTTCAGTCGCTCAGTCATGTCCAACTCTTTGCGACTCCATGAATCGCAGTACGCCAGGCCTCCCTGTCCATCACCAACTCCCGGAGTTCACTCAGACTCACGTCCATTGAGTCAGTGATGCCATCCAGCCATCTCATCCTCGGTCGTTCCCTTCTCCTCCCGCCCCCAATCCCTCCCAGCATCAGAGTCTTTTCCAATGAGTCAAC
>SJXQ01010337.1:291730-389222 GCA_006408695.1 Aepyceros melampus | reverse complement strand
TAAGGCCCACTTGATTTCACATCCCAGGATGTCTGCCTCTAGATGAGTGATCACACCATCGTGGTTATCTGGGTCATGAAGATCTTTTTTGTACAGTTCTTCTGTGTATTCTTGCCACCTCTCTTAATATCTTCTGCTTCTGTTAGGTCTCTACGATTTCTGTCCTTTATTGTGCTCATCTTTGCCTGAAATGTTCCCTTGGTATCTCTAATTTTCTTGAAGAGATCTTTAGTCTTTCCCATTCTATTGTTTTTGTCTATTTCTTTGCATCAAAAGTCAAGATATGGCAAGTTTCTGTTAAATGCTCAATCATTTCATTTAGTCTTGAAGACAACTTTATGAAGTTGGTACCTCTATTATTCCCATTTTATAGATGAGGTTATGGAGGAATATGTCCAAGATTAGGTACAATGTAAGGAGGAAAGCTATATGCTTTGAAACTTGCTCATGATACTAGACTTGTCCATTTTTTCTGGTAAATAAATGTGAAATTTAAACAGGTTGTAGAAGGCCATAGTGATACTAAATGAAGATAGAACTATTGCTAACAGGTTTCAGTTTATCATTTTCCATTACTCAACTGTCATTTGAAACAAGGCTGTCATAGTATTTTTTAAACTAAATCCAGTCCTGAGTTTTCTATTTTTCCTTAGAAGACAGTGGACAGTCCATCAAATAGAGTGTCAGCAAAATGGCCTCAAGATATATACTCATCAAAAGAACAACCTGCCTCTTCAACATGAAAATAATGGGCCCTCTTTAAAAGGCCAGCTGGCAGTAGAGTATTTGAGCATTTAGGGAACAACTTCGTGTGAAAGCAAAGGATTTTCATGCAATATAAAATGACATTTTCACACTGTGTAAATTTACCCTGTAGCATATCTTCTTTTATAAATCTGTATGACTTTATTTACTCAGAAAATATTTCTGCTAATTTTTTCCATTTATTCCAAAATTACTTTATTTTTAATCATCCTGAAATTTCCTTGGAAATTCATTTTTATATATTTCAACTGGGATGTTTTCTTCCATCTTTATCACAAGAATAAATATTAGCACTTCTTTTGAAAATTGAAACATATTTCCCAACTATACAAAACTGATCAAATATTGTCCTTCAGAGATGAAAGTAGGATCAGGCTGGTTTAATTCCATGGCAATGAAATTAATGAGACTGTGTTTTAAATTGATATTTCATCTACTAGGCTGATCAAACTTTGTTTCAACTAACTTGATAATTGATATGTAGTTTTAGGAAGATTCTGAAAAGGGTATAAGAATGAGGAAACTGTACTTTGATATTATGGCAAAACTTGCTCTTGTCTGTTATCTGAGGAGGCAAGTCTTGATTTTTCATCATGAAGCAATTCATAAGGATATGGTACCTAATGGTGATAGGGAAAATCTTGATTGATTATCATGAAGTGATTCATGAGGGTACCTAATGGGTGATAGTAAAGAGATCTCCCTGCTTTTGTGTACACCATTTTCCTCATATTAGATGTACTTCCCTCTTTCCATCTGCTAAACTCTTACTTCTGACCAGATGCTAAACTGGTAATTGGTTCAGAAATATGCATGTGATCTCCACTTTCTGATCTCTAATTCCTCTGAGGTTTCTGTGACCATTATTTTGAATTAGGGAGCTAAGCCTAAGTGAACTCAGAGACCACTGGCATTGTTTAACTCCAAAATTCTCTTATTTTCACTCTTTGTTTTGCACTTAGAGAGTTTCCTGTTATTTTTAAAGCTACTCTGGAGTTGGTAAAAATTAGACCAGGCAGTCTTCCAAAACATTGAGTCTTATACCTCAGCATGAATTTAATGCCTGTTCCCCCCTGGTTCCAATGTGACAACTACCCCTTGGATCAGAGGATGCTTTATAGCCAGCTGTCCATATGGGAAAGGGCCTCAAGATCTAAGAATGTGCAGTGCCATTTCCAAAATACTTCTCGTTCAATTTGGGTGTTAGTACATGTGATCTGATAAGCATTTATTGACATATTTTGAAGAGCTGAGTTAATTAGCAAGATACTTCTCAAAGCTTTGGGCTAAACAGGGTTTTGGATAATAAGCTTTCACCTTCTCCTAAGACCACATTTACCCTCTACAAGACAGAGTTCATCATATCTTTGACTTCTAACTTTATAGTCTCTATTTATGATCCAGGATAAACTACTTGACCATCTCAAATCTGAAGTAAGAAAGGCTAGAATAAAGAACTATTGTTTCATCTCTTTTGTTGATCACACACTAGTCCAACTTGACTCTTTTTATTTGTTACAAATCTTTTATGATCTCAGGGTATCTTCCAAACTACTTATTTTGCCTTACTGTTAGAGAAAAACAACATAATATCAAAAATAATAGTAAGGAAACTTAAAATTTTCTGAGCACTTACAGTTTAAGTACTGTGCTAGTTGCCAAGGATTCATTGGTAAGAAAGATCCAGTCCCTATATACATAAAACAAAGTCTAAAAAATGTTTTCAGAAAATCAATTCTGAATAACAATAAAAGAAAACCCAGCATGTCAGATATAAAAACATTTTGAATTATCTGAAGTTTTGGAATATCTTAATCAGTCAACTCATCTCTGAAACAGAATAATGTGGGTTCTTATTGACTGAAGTGGAAACAAACACAGAAGCCATGATATATTTTTCAGAGTTCTCCAGAGAAATGGAACCAATAGGATATACGTAGATATTTATAAGAAGATTTGGGCTTCCCAGGTGACACTTGTGATAAAGAACTTGCCTGCCAATTTAGGAGACATAAGAGATGTGGGTTTGATCCCTGGGTCAGGAAGATCCCCTGGAGGGGGACATGCCAACCCACTCTATTCTTGCCTGGGAAATCCCAGGGACAGAGGAGCCTAGCAGGCTCAGTCCAGAGGGCTGCAAAGAGTTGGACACAACTGTAAACAGTGTCAGACTTTATTTTTCTGGGCTCCAAAATCACTGCAGATGGTGACTGCAGCCATGAAATTAAAAGACGCTACTCCTTGGAAGAAAACTGATGACCAAACTAGATAGCATATTCAAAAGCAGAGACATTACTTTGCCGACTAAGGTCCATCTAGTCAAGGCTATGGTTTTTCCAGTAGTCATGTATAGATGTGAGAGTTGGACTGTGAAGAAGGCTGAGCGCCAAAGAATTGATGCTTTTGAACTGTGGTGTTGGAGAAGACTCTTGAGAGTCCCTTGGACTGCAAGGAGATCCAACCAGTCCATTCTGAAGGAGATCAACCCTGGGATTTCTTTGGAAGGAATGATGCTAAAGCTGAAACTCCAGTCCTTTGTCCACCTGCTGCGAAGAGTTGACTCATTGGAAAAGACTTTCATGCTGGGAAGGATTGGGGGCAGGAGGAGAAGGGGATGACAGAGGATGAGATGGCTGGATGGCATCACTGACTTGATAGACGCAAGTCTGAGTGAACTCCAGGAGTTGGTGATGGACAGGGAGTCCTGGCGTGCTGCAATTCATGGGGTCACACAGAGTCAGACACGACTGAGCAACTGAACTCAACTGAAGCAACTTAGCACACACACATGCACAAAAGATGTATTATGGGAATGGACTTAGGTGGTTTATGGAATCCAAGAAGTCCCACAAAATACCATAGGCAAGCTGGAGAGCTAGGACAGCCTATGATATAATTCAGTCTGTGTCCAAAGGCCCAAGAACTGGGAGAACTAAAAATGTAATTTCCAGTCTGAGGCTGAAGTCCTGAAAACACAGGGCTGCTGGTGCAAGTCACTGAGTATGAAAGTTTGAGAACCAGGAACTCTGAAGTCAAAGAGCTGGAGAAGGTGGTCCCAAGTCAAAAAGAGAGGGAAAATTCACCATTTCATTGCCTCTCTGTTCTATTCAAGCCCTCAACAGTGTTGAGGATGCCTGCCCACATTAGAGTGTGGATCATCTTTATTTAGTCCACTAATACAGGGCTTCCCTGGTGGCTCAGATGGTAAAGAATCCGCCTGGAATGCAGGAGCTCTGGGTTCAGTCCCTGGGTTGGGAAAGCCCCTGGAGGAGGGCATGGCAACCCACTCTAGTATTCTTGCCTGGAGAATTCTATAGACTGGAGCATGGCAGGCTATAGTCCATAGGATTGCAAAGAATCGGACATGACGGAGTGACGAAGCACAGCACGGCACAATACGATGTTCATCTCTTCTAGAATCATCCTCACAGACACACCCAGAAATAATATCTTACCAGTTATATGGGCATCCCTTGGCCCAGTCAAAATGACACATAAAATTAACCATTACCCATGAGAAGTATAACATATTAAATGGCAATGTAATTCTATATCAGATGTAATTGATGAAAGTCATAAAACAGTCGTGGTAATTAGGAATCATCCATTCTTTGATGCCAAAGACCTATTAAGCAAAACAGGCTTGTGGAACAGTGCTTGAAGGCATTGACTCTGGACTCTAAAGGATGCTTCAGATTGAATTCCTGCTTCACCACCATAAAGATTCTGTAAGAGACTATGTGACTTAGTCTTTCTTAGTTGTGTCAGTTTCCTCATTTCTATTTATTTAGTTAGTTTTGACTGTGATGGGTCTTCGTCGCTGCTTGGGTTTTCTCTAGTTGCAGTACATAGGGGCTACTCTCTAGTTGCAGTGTATGGGTTTCTCACTGTAGTGTTTTCTCTTGTTACAGAGCACAGGCTCTAGGGCATATGAGCTTCATAGGTTGAATTTCCCAAACTCTAGAGCACAGGTTCGATAGTTATGGCACACAGGCTTAGCTGCCCCAAGGCATCATCCCAGATGAGGGATTAAATCCATGTCTCTTGCATTGGCAGGTGGATTCTTTACCACTGAGCCACCAGGCAAGCCCCGGTTTCCTCATTTCTGAAATGAGGATAATGATAGTATTTATTTCATGACTTTCTATAAGAATTAACTAAGGTAAGATAAGTACAGTGCATAGCAAAGTAAGCATATACACTTTAGCCATGAACCATTATAAACATTACTGTTCATTTGATAGTTATTTACTGAGTAGAAATGTCTAGCCAGGTTGTGAATGTCAATGATACATGAGACAAGTTCCCAGTATCAACGAGCTTACTTCCAATGAGGATGGCAAGCATACAAACAACTATACTTCACATTATGTAGATAACAAAGATGTGGGGATCATGTTATGGAGAGGAAGGAATAATACCCATGGGGCAGAACAGATAAAGATGAGGACCCTAAAACTGTTTATTTGAAACAAGATAGTTTTGGGTCCTCTTGAAACAGAAGCATTAAATGTTTCGTGGAACTCCAACTTCAGTTTTAAATCAGAGTAAATTAAATGATGCTATAAAACCAAGTTTATTGGTATGTAATAGATTAGGAATGGAAATAGGAAAGTCAAAACTTGGCAACACTATCTCATCTAGGATCAGGAGTTATGGAGAATATTATGAGACTATGTTTACTGAAAAAATATGTCTTCCAAATAGGACAAGACTTGCATACCTGAAAATCATAGGCAATGAATGATTCCAAAAACAACATTAATAGCAATTGTTTCCCCTCAAATATCAGTTTTATCTCAAGTTGATGACAGGTCTAAACACATGCATGTAATAGAAATGAAAAACTCACTGACTTTTAGACTGAAGTCTCCAGCAGGCAATGAAGTGTTTAATGCCATATGGAGGTAATTTAATGTGAATTTTGCAATACTTGGCATCACCAAATCTCGTAAAAGGAGTTACTGATTTTGTTTCTTTCTAGCATGATGATTTAGTTTTGCAATGGTACTGTCACCAGATGAGATTAATCACAATAATGATGCGTCTTTTTGCTAAGGATATTATCATAAATCATTAAAATACAGCCCAAGAGAAAAGGTTTCTAGTTAAACTTTCTAAATTTATAAAATAGTTATAAAGCATGAGCTCTTGGAAGTAGACATTATTTTTATTTTACTTGGGAGCATATGGCAAAATGATTATGCATTGATGTGAATTGATTTAGCAAATACGCACATGCACAGACACTTAAGTATCTTAAGTGCATAGTATATTGAGATATTGAAAATAATATTTGTGCACAATATCAATTACATGTGATTCCAATTACACATGTAAGATATGAGGTAACTCACTTAAAAACTGGGCCTCAGTTTCCATATCTGTAAAATAATAATAATATCCATTTCATAGGATTTTTATGTGGCAATATCTTAAAAATGCTCTGTAACCTAAAAATGAGTCTTCTCCTTTTTTCTCCTTTTCTTCTTTCTTCTTGCTCTTCTTCCCCTTTCACTATTAACTAGTCATAGTTTTACCAGGTCAAATATATATAATATATACTTTACACATAAACTTTGTAAGCTTATTTCAATATCACAGACCTAAAGCTACACTCAAAGAAGTTTGTGCTGTGTTAAAGCTTAAGATTTCAGCTTATTCTATTTTCCTATGGTGAGATTATTTATCCTAAACATCTACATACCAGTCTTAACAATATAATCTCAAGTTGGCCATACACTCTTAGTTGAGAGCTTAGCTCATACACTGTAATTTATCTTTTAATAATAACCAATTTGAAATTATTATACATAAAATGTGGTTTAAAATATTCAGTTGGTCACTGACTGCAATCACCATATGGATATCACCTACTTTCTTCACAACATTATTGTAGAAATTTTCAAAAATTGTAAAACTCATTTCAATTCTAGATACTAATGAAATGCTACATAATAAAAAAGCATTGAAAATATTCTTCTCAAATGTTATATTCCAAAATACTTTAGTTTTCTTTTTTTCTTTTTATTTTTTTTTAACTTTACAATATTGTATTGGTTCTGCCACACATCAACAGGAATCTGCCATAGATGTATGTGTGTTCCCCATCCTGAACCTCCCTCCTACGTCCCTCCCTGTACCATCCCTCCCGGTCATTTCAGTGCACCAGCCCCAAGCATCCTGTATCAAACCTAGACTGGTGATTTGTTTCATATATGATATTATACATGTTTCAGTGCCATTCCTCCAAACCATCCTACCCTCTCCCTCTCCCACAGAGTCCAAAGACTGTTCTATACATCTGTGTCTCTTTTGCTGTCTACATACAGGGTTATCATTATTATCTTTCTAAATTCCATATATATGCATTAGTATACTGTATTGGTGTTTTTCTTTCTGGCTTACTTCACTCTGTATAATAGGCTCGAGTTTCATCCACCTCATTAGAACTGATTCAAATGCATTGTTTTTAATGGCTGAGTAATACTCCATTGTGTGTATGTACCACAGCTTTCTTATCCATTCATCTGCTGATGGACATCTAGGTTGCTTCCATGTCCTGGCTATTATAAACAGTGATTTGAAACATTTTTTGGCAATGTTTTCAGTTGAATATTTACTGCTAATGGTAGGTATAAGGAATGCTTAATTTAGCAACACATAGTCAGAGAAGGCAATGGCACCCCACTCCAGTACTCTTGCCTGGAAAATCCCATGGACGGAGGAGCCTGGTAGGCTGCAGTCCGTGGGGGTCACGAAAAGCGACACTACTGAGCGACTTCACTTTCACTTTTCACTTTCATGCATTGGAGAAGGAAATGGCAACCCACTCCAGTGTTCTTGCCTGGAGAATCCCAGGGACGGGGGAGCCTGGTAGGCTGCTGTCTATGGGGTTGCACAGAGTCGGACATGACTGAAGTGACTTAGCAGCAGCAGCAGCAGCAGTGGCTACTGGAAGGATGAGAAGAAAATGAGGTTGTCCTAAAATAAGAAAAAGATTAAGTTTATAAATATTCCTTAGAAATACAGTATTTTAGAAATCTTTTAAGAAAATGGCAGAATAGAAGGACATGAGCTGACCTGTTCTTATGGAAACACCAAAATCACAACTAACTGATGAGCAACCAACAACCAAAAAATGCTAGAACCTACCAAAAAAGACACTCCACATCCAAAGACAAAAAGAAGTCATGAGGAGACAGCAAGAAAGGCTAAATCACAATAAAATGCAATCTCATACATGCTATGTAGGCAACCCACAAACTGGAAATATTAATAATTATGCCACAGAAGTTCTCACTCAGGAATCAAGTTCTAAGCCCCACATCAGGCTCCTCAGTCTGGGGCCTGGCACCAGGAGGAGGAGATCCAAAGAATCTGGCTCTGAAGGCCGGCAGGAAATCCACAGGACTGGGAGAAACTCCACTCGTGGAAGGCACACACAGGGTCTTATGCACAGCAAGACCATGGAAAAAAGCACTGAACTCACCAGAGACTGGGCCAGACCTAGCTGCTAGTATCAGGAGATCTCCTGTGGAAGTGGGGGCTCAGTGGGAAAGCTGTAACTCACTACAGGGACAAAGACACTGGTAGTGGTAGTTACAGTGAGTATTCATTGGTGTGAGCATTGGGTCCTTCAAGGATAAAACCTTTTGAGGGTGATCAAACGTGATTACTTATTACCTGTAAGGGAAAGAGAAATACCAGTGTGTGTTTCATCCAGTGGTTTATTATTTCTGCACCTGTGTTCCCATCTATAAAAATGGTAATCATAACAGTATCTACCTTCCTCATACAGGTGCTATAAAGAATACATAAGTTATAATATGTCAAAGTCTGCCAGAAACAAAAGTGAAGGTAAGCTGTAGTTGGAAGAGTGTTGCCAGGCAGAAAAACAAAAACGTATTGTCTCTATATGACTTCATTTGTGTTTTAGTATAAGCTTCCTCTCAGCTCCTTCACTCCATCTCTCATCCCTCCTCCTCTTCCTTTTCTTCTTTCCTTTCTTCTCCTCTTGTGCTCTGACACTCCTGTGGCTATGATCATTTAATTTTTCTCACTCTTACTGACTCTGAATTTCATTCTCTCTCTCAATTTCCATCCACCTGTTTTCTCCTTCTCTCAATCTCTTTTAGTTTGAGCATTTTCATTTTTGATATTCAAAGGCTTTAAAAAATAAAGTTAAATTCTTGATCCATGGAATCTGTCACTGGCAGGGTTGATCTTGAAATATGTATGTTGACACAGAGGGTCCTCTAGAGAGGGAGCCTCTGCTATGTTGTGAGTAAACGGGTCACGGTGAAGCCACCAGGGCTGCCCTGTAACACAGGGCACCTGTGCATTCAGTAAACACTTTTATCCTGACATATGTGGTGGTAAATAAGTCCAATGCCAGGTATTTTCATTACTGATCTACTGAAAATGCCGTGACCAGGAGCCAAAATACAAATGAGTTTGTGTCTTTCTCAACTGAGCATCACAAAGCTGAACTGAAAGCTTTAGGCAGGTTGGGATCCAATTGTTTGATTGTGTCCCACTTTTTTTTTTTTCTTCTTAAGAAATATCATGGAAAAAGAAAAGGAAAAAAAATCAGTTTCTTTTTTTAACCAAATAGTTTGAATCTTATATAGCATTGGCTAAAATTTGTTAAATATATACTCTGTGTACCAGACTCTATAATGAATACTTTATTTTTTTTTAAGTTTTTCATTTTAAAAAATGTTTATTTATTTATTTATTGGCTACGCTGGATCTTCACTATTGTGTGTGGGCTTCTCATTGCAGGGGTTCGCTTGATGCAGAGCACAGGTGTAGGCTTCCCCGCTTCAGCAGTTGTGGCACATGGGCTTAGTTGCCCAACATATAGGACCTTAGTTCCCAGGCCTGGGATTGAACTCATGTCCCCTACATTGGCGGGCAGATTCTCAACCACTGGACAACCAGGGAAGTCCTATAACAAGCACTTCAAAGGTACCGTCATATGTGATTTTTCCACAGTTCTCAGAGGTATTATTTTTATTTTATATATAAAGAAACTGACACTCAGAAGACTTATGTAATTTGCCCAAATTTATACAGGAGATAAGTGTCAGAGGAGTAATGTAAAACCAAGCCGTCTGGTTCCAAAGCTTAAATTCTTAATCATTATAGATTGATAGAGGGGACAGAGTTTGTGTGGCTGCAGAGATGTGGTTCCCTGCAGGAGATACAGAGCTGGATCTTCAATAGATTTCCTGTTTTGTTAGAAAATGTAGAGATATTGATGTAAAATACTGAATAGCTCTTTGACATAAACTTTGAAATGCACTAACATTTGTGCGTGTATCTTTCCTATCACTACAAAACATTACTTCAACTAGATTCTTTCTTTTAATCTCTCAGCTTTCTGCCTGTGCGCATGCTAGGTTGCTTCAGCATGTTTGACCCTTTGAGACCCAATGGATTGTGGCCCGCCAGGCTCCTCTGTCCATGGGATTCTCCAGGCAAAAATACTGGAGTGGGTTGCCACACCCTCCTCCCTTAGTTTTCTTATCTATTGGTAAATTGATCTCAGCATAGGTACTTAGTTTTTGTCAGGATGTGTATACAAATAGCACTTAAATAGCAATCCATTGATGAGAACTTCCATTACATTCCGAGCTGTATTAATTTTTAATGGACCAAATGCAGACAGGTTCCTGAACAATGCTGAATCATCTTATATCCTGAGATTCATCTTCAAGGATGTCATGATCTTACCAGACAGTAAACCAAGTCTCTGAAGAATGATCACTGTGGAGGGCCAGTGTAACCCTGACTAATGAAGTCATTATAGAAAAGGCAAGAGTTATTTTAGGAGAGAAAAGTACTTTGCTTTTGTGTGCTTGTTTTTGGTTTTGGTTTTTAAGGTTTCCATTTATTTTTAAGCACAAAGTAGCACAACTGTATTCATATGTTATTTGAATATTGAGTAGACTATAAGATCAAAAAGACCTCTGGTCACATAAGAAATTTCCTTCAAGGGGAAAAGAAAATGGGAATTGGTCACAACATTTCTAAATTATAGACAAGAGTCAAGTACCTATACACCTTTTACAGTCATGTCTGTATCTTGCACTGACTTGCTAACCTGCTGAGGGGATCAGTGGGACTGACAATGCAAAATTCTCTTTTATCTTTTATCTTATATGTGTGAAAGAAATCTGTAATAGAAGAGATCCTGGGAAATGGGGCTCTATTTTAGAATAGACTTGAATTTATAGAAGTTAGCCCTTCAGATGCTGTGAGGACTTTATTTCTTTGATAAAACTGGAGTCACCATAAAAATATGACAAAAAAATTGAGAAAACTGGCAAAAAGCTCACATAGTAAAGTAAATATTAATTTTTTTATATCTGACTTCAAATGTGTATTTCACCTCACTCTAAAGCTCATAAAGTTTTGTAATAGGTATCCAACAATTAATTAAGAAGGCAAAAATCTGTGAAAATGTTCATTGTAGAGAAATTTTGTATAAGAATATAATATTAGAAACATAAATACACATTTATGTGTATTGGAGATCAAAAAAGTAGAAATTTTAATAATTCACTATATCATAAGAAAATTATATTATTTGTGGGTAATCATGACTACAAACCTTTCTAGTATTTTTCTCTCTCTCTCCCTACCTCTTCTTCCCTTTCTTTCTTCCTCTCCCTCTCTCCCTCCCCTCTCCATGAGAACATTTATAGATCATGAATGTCTGAGAGTACTTATGAGAAAAGAAAGAGAGAGTCAAATTTTAAAAGGGTGGCTTTACTTTTTCCCAGATTTAACTCTTCATTATTTTATTATCTGTGCTTGCAAAATTGAATGAGAAAACAAATTTTACCTGAAACTAATTAATTGCATGTCCTTTAATTTGAATGTTCAAATTGTCTGATTCAATAATTATTATATGCATGTAAAATGGAGCTTTAGAAAAAATATTTCTAAGAACGTACTTCACAGTCTTTTCTGTTCATTTATGGTCCTTGCACAAAGAGAAAATACTAATAATTGAGCCATTTTTATGACATAAAATATCTTCCTTTATGACAGAAAGATTAACATTGCCTTTATAAAAGCTATAAGACTTTTTGAAAATTAGTCATTATATAAAGAAGAGTCATTACTTATATTTTGTATTTTATATTTGATTTAAGTAAAATATTTTATGGTTGATAATAAATATAATCTTACTCTATATTTGTGAGTCTATAATATAATATTTAAAATATTTTTAGTTCTGTTGTTTATTATATATCAAATATATTATTTGAAATAATACATGACATTTCAGAGGTACACTGTAATACTTATACCCCTTCAGAGATTCAACTGGATGTGTTTTTATCCTGAATGTGTGAAGTGTCTTTCTCCTTACCTTAAAGTAATGAATATCTCTTAACACTGAAACAACAAATTTAGCGCCAATAGATGGCACTGGAGATATTCAAAACATACTCTTTATCTTTTCCATTCCATTGAATATGATTATTTCTGAGAGTAAATGACAATTTATATCATTAAATTAAAAATATAGGCATATCCAGAATTTCCATGGTGAAGAAACTCAAATATTTAGCTGTTGCATTCCTGTTCAAAACTTTAGCATCCTAACAATATGAAACAAATTCTCTTTCTCAACCATGTTGTAACTTATCAGTGTGTCACTCAAAGATATTTTACCACCACCTGCTAGGATCTCTGGGAAAGTCAGAAGCTCACTCAGTATGTATGATATCCATGGAGATTTCATTTTGGTACTATTTTCCTGCTTATGTGATCCTGGTGGGTTGAGGATTACTGAGAACCGTAATTAAGTCTCTCATTACCAGTCCTCACCTGGATCTTTCTAAAGCCAACTTCACAAGTAACCTTTTCATTCTCTATAGTAAACAAGCACACCAAATGTTCAATGAAGCACACAAAGTAAAAGAGAAAATGTATGATAGCACTTAAGCATAGACTGCAGTGAACAGAGTAATCCATTTATAGGTTGGGGCTAATTTCCCTCTAAAATTGGCTGACAATGGGCTTAACTATGTAGACTTGCTACAAAGAGATCCCACATGGAGTTCAATGGAAATGCTGCATACATAGGAAGCCAAACTAGCACTATATCTGTTTTGTTAAGTGAGATCCAGTTTCTATGCTCTGTTTGCCTTTTTTTGTTCAGTTACATAAAGTGTCTTATAAAGCCAGGTGATACTTTCAGGAAAGTGTTACCAGCATGATGCAGCATCAAACACTATGGCTATTCCATCTTCAGATTACATCCCGCCACTTGTCAAAGCTCTGTCTTAAAACTACTGAGGAAGCTATTGTTTTTAATCTAGAACAAACATAAGTCACTGCTTTATGAAAATTCAACACCAAGTGAAACTTACACATAGTTGGAGAAAAACCACATTTACATTGCTTATGCACAAAACAATAAAATATTTATTATTAATGTGTTGATATTCTATTAATACTAATGTAGTTGATTTTATATGAGACATCACCATGAAGTACATGAATACATATATTTATATTCATATGAGTATTTCATGGTGATTATGTATTTCATGTTTAAGGAATGTGTCTGGAGGGCCCAAAACAGTGCCTGGTTATTTTTATTTTAACATTTGATATTATATTACATTGTTAATAGCTGATTAACAATGTTGTGATAGTTTCAGGTGAATAGCAAAGGGGCTCAGCCATATGTATCCATGTATTAATTCTCCCCTAGACTCCCCTCCCATCCAAGTGCCTGGTCATTTATAAGTACCTATTAAAATAGGTTATAGAACAAACAGTTGAAATAGTGTGTTATCAGAAAAATACCAAATATGTACTTTTACCAATAATATCTGTTCACCTACATTCAGTTTACTAAAACAATTCATCTTTAATATCTGGCTTTAAGAAATTCTCTCTATATTATTTCTCATAGGAGTATTTAGTGCCCTAGAAATCCTTGCTAAAATGTGGTCATATTCCCTAACTTCTTATAGACACACTAGCTTTACATTTTATACCAGAAGTAGGAGAAATTTTAATTCTTCCCAACAAGATTAGATGCATTTTCATGAATTCTGGACATATGCAATTGAACTAAGGAAATTCTTTAATGTACCTTAGGATGTTTGAAGTTCTTATATAAAGTAGGGGACACATAAAGGAAGTGTCCACAGGTGATACTAAAAGATTTCTGGAATTCCATAAGGGGAAATTCCTATAGAGTCCTGCACTGTGGCCTGCAGATATTTTTATCTTTACTATAACAGTGATTATGAGGCTTGGGGATCTAGATTGACAACATTCATCTTGATGTCTGCATTTTAATCTCAATGATATTTCCCTTTCTAAAATCACTAGCTTCACCTTTTCACTAAAGAAACAAGGAAGATCACAATTACGCTCTTCTTTTACAAATTAGGTTGAAATATTAGAGCAAAGAGTGTAGAATTGTCTTAGAGTTTAACGTGAATATTCAGCTATTACAGTATAGGTTTGTAAGTAAGATGTTTGTTGCATATGAATGAAAACAATGAATGAATAAATGAATAGGGGCACTATACAACCCAAACGACTTTGTGCCAAATTTGGTAACAGGAAGTGACTCAAACTAAGAGGAAATAGGAAATTTGATTGGCAATTTTTAATTCAGTTTACAACAACAAAATAAATGTCAAATAAAGCTATAAGCCATCCTCATATTCCAGGATAAAACAAATAAATCAGAGATGTTTTCCTGTCTGTGGTTTTAAACCTAATGTTTAATGAGCTCCTTGTTTAGTCAGAAAGCCAACAAATTATAAGGGGTGAATTTGTGTGAGTAAGTTATCTAAGTTCTGAAGCCCTCAGACATCTTATTAGCATAATAATTTTACCTACCTCATAGGGATATTTGGAGAATTATATTTAAAAATGCATGTACTCACGGCTATGTTTAAAATGGATATCCAACAAGGGCCTATTGCAGAGCCCATGGAACTCTGTTCAGTGTTATATGTCAGCCCAGATGGGAGGAGAGTTTAGAGGAGAATGGATACATGTAAATGTATGGCTGAGTCCCTTAACTGATTATTTGAAACTATCACATTGTTTGTTAATCAGCTATACCCTGATACAAAATGAAAAGTTAAAAAATGCATGTCAAATGGTGCAACTACAATTGATTAACAGTTTAGCAATACTTCAGTAAGTTAAACATACTTAGATATATGATTCAAAAATTCTACTCAGAATCTACCACAAACAATTGAAAATAGGTGCTCAAATAAAAACTTGTATACAAGTGTTCATAACAGCATTATTCACAATAATCCAAATAATGGAAACAAGGTATATGTCCATCAACCAATGAATGAATAAATGAAGAATGACATATATATACAGATGAGTGTTATTAAGGCATAAAAAGAACTGAAGTATTAATACCTGCTGTAACATAGAGGAACCTTGAAAACTTGCTAAGTGAAAGAAACTAAGTTACGTATTAAATATTTCATATAGGGGAAATATCTGTAATAGGTAACCACTATGCTGAAGAAGCTGAAGTTGAATGATTCTGTGAAGACCTACAAGACCTTCTAGAACTAACACACACACACACACACACACACACACACACACACAAAAGATGTCCTTTTCATCATAGGGGACAGAATGCAAAAGTAGGAAGTCAAGAAATATCTGGAATAAATAGGCAAATTAGAAGTGAAGGAGAGCAAAGGCTAATAGAGGTTTTCCAAGAGAATGCACTGGGCATAGAAAACATCCTCTTCCAACAACACAAGAAATGACTCTACATATGGATATCACCAGATGATAAATACTGAAATTAGATTGATTATATTCTTTGCAGACAAAGATGAAGATGCTCTATAAAAAGACCTAGAGTTGACTGTGACTCACATCAACAGCAACTTACTGCAAAACTCAGGCTTAAATTGAAGAAAGTAGGGAAAATCGCTAAGCCATTCAGGTCTGGTCTAAATCAAATCTCATATAATTATACAGTGGAGATGACGAACAGATTCAAGAGATCAGCCCTGGTAGACAGAGTGCCGAAGAACTATGGATGAAGGTTCATAACATTGTACAGGAAATGATGACCAAAACCATCCTCAAGAAAAAGAAATGCAAGAAGGCAAAGTGGTTGTCTGATGAGGCTTTACAAATAGCTGAGAAAAGAAGAGCAGTGAAAGGCAAAGGAGAAAGGGGAAAATATACCCATCCAAATGCATATTTCCAATGAATAGCAAGGAGAGGTAAAAACCCTTCTTTAGTGAAAAATGCAAAGAAATAGAGAAAAACAATAGAATGGGAAAGACGAGAGATCTCTTAAAAAAAAAAAAAAACTGAAGATACCAAGAGAACATTTCATGCAAAAATGGGCACAATAAAGGACAGAAAAGGTAAGGACATAACATAAGCAGAAAATATTAAGGAGAGGTGACAAAAGTACACAGAAGAACTATACAGAAGAGGTCTTAATGACCCAGATGCCACAGTGGTGTGATCCTCATGTAGAACCAAACATCCTGGAGTGTGAAGTGGGCCTTAGGAAGTATTAATATGAGCAAAGCTAGTGAAAGTGATGGAATTCCAGCTGAGCTATTTCAAATCCTAGAAGATGATGCTGTGAAAGTGCTGCACTCAATATGCCAGCAAACTGGGAAAACTCAGCAGTGGCAATAGGACTGGAAAAGGTCAGTTTTCATTCCAGTCCCAAAGAAGGGCAATGCCAAAGAATGTCAAACTAAAGCACAATTCCACTCATTTCACATACTAGCAAGGTAATGCTCAAAATACTACAAAGCAGGCTTCAATAGTATGTGAACTGAGAACTTTCAGATGTACAAACTGGATTTAGCAAAGGTGGAGGAACCAGAGATCAAATTGCCAACATCTGCTGGGTCATAGAAAAAGCAAGGGAATTCCAGAAAAAACATCTACTTCTGTTTCTTTGACTACACTAAAGTCTTTGACTATGTGGATTACAGCAAACTCTGGAAAATTCTTAAAAAGAGATGGGAATGCCAGCATTACCTACCTCCTGAGAAACCTGTATGCAGGTCAAGAAGCAACAGTTAGAACCAGACATAGAATAATGAACTGGTTAAAAATTTGGAAAGGAGTATGTCAAGGCTGTACGTTGTCACCCTACTTATTTAACTTACATGCAGAGTACACGAGAAATGCCAGGATGAATGACTCACAGGCTGGAATCAAGATTGCTGGGAGAAAGATCAATAACTTCAAATGTGCAGATGATACCACTTTAATGGTAGAAAGAGAAAAAACTAGAGTCTCTTGATGCAGGTGAAAGAGGAGAGTGAAAAAGCTGGCTTATAACTCAACATTAATAAAAAACTAAGATCATGGCAGCCAGCCAGTCCCATCACTTCAAGGCAAATAAATGGGGAAACAATGGAAATAGTGGCCAATTTTATTTTCTTGGGCTCCAAAATCACTGCAGACAGAGACTGCAGCCACAATATTAAAAGACGCTTGCTCTTTGGAAGAAAAGTTATAGCAAACCTGGGAGCATATTCAAAAGCAGAGACACCACTTTGCCAACAAAGGACTGTACAGGCAAAGCTATCGTTTTTCCAGTACTCGTATATGGATGTGACAGTTGGACCATAAGGAAGGCTGAACACCAAAGAACTGATGTTTGCAAATTGTGGTGTTGGAGAAGACCCTTGAGAGTCCCTTGGACTGCAGGGAGATCAAATGAGTCAATCTTAAATAAATCAGTCCTAAATATTCTTTGGAAGGACTGAAGCTGAAGCTTCAATACTTTGGCCAATTGTTGCAAAGAGCTGACTCCTTGAAAAAGACCCTGATGCTGGGAAAGATTGAGGGCAAGAGGAAAAGGGGGCAACAGATGAGATGGATGGATGGCATCCCTAACACAATGGATATGAGTTTGAGCAAACTCCAGATGATGGTGAAGGCAGGGAAGACTGATGTGCTGCAGTTCGTGGGGTCACAAAGTCAGACATGACTTAGCAACTGAACAACAGCACAAAATGGGTAAATTCATAGAGACAGAAAGCAGATTAAGAGTTGGCAGGGTCTGGGTGGAGGGAGGAGTAAGGACTTGCAGCTAATGAGCATGGAGTTTCCATTTGTGATAATGAAAAAATTCAGGAACTAGTTAATCTTGGTTTATTCTCACCATTTTGAATGCATTCAGTGCCACTGCATTACACATTCTAGAATGGCTGAAAAGATAAATTTTAAGTTATGTGCATTTTCAGTTCAGTTCAGTTCAGTTGCTCAGTCATGTCTGAGTCTTTGAAACCCCATGAACTGCAGCATGCCAGGCCTCCCTGTCCATCACCAACACATGGAGTTCACTCAGACTTGCGTCTATTAAGTCAGTGATGCCATCAAACTATCTCATCCTCTGTCATCCCCTTCTCCCCCTGCCCTCAATCTTTCCCAGCATCAGGGCCTTTTCCAGAGTCAGCTCTTTGCATTAGATGGCCAAAATATTGGAGTTCCAGCTTTAGCATCAGTCCTTCCAATGAATATTCAGAACTGATTTCCTTTAGGAGGACTGGCTGGATCTCCTTGCAGTCCAAGGGACTCTTAAAAGTCATCTCCAACACTACAGTTCAAAAGCGTCAATTCTCCAGCACTCAGCTTTCACTTTTGGATTTTTAAATTTTCTTAATAAAAATTTTTTAATTTTAATCGGAGGTTAATTTGGTCCAGCACTCACATCCATACATGACTACTGGGACAACCACAGCTTTGACTAGATGCACGTTTTTGGCAAAATAATGTCTCTGCTTTTTAATATGCTATCTAGGTTTGTCATAGCTTTTCTTCCAAGGAGTAGAGTTTTGTAGTTGTTGATGATATTTCAAAGAAGGAGAAGAAAAAGAAGGGAAGGAGGAGGAGTAAGAGAATAGAAGGAAGGAGAAAGAAAGGAAGGAAAAGGGGAAGAAGTATGCTTTTTGGAGAAAACGTTTTGTTCCTTATAGTTGCTCACAAGAAACGTGGACTTTAAAGATCATACATAGGATCCACTCATGCTTTGTTTACCTTCAGAATTTGATCCACTTAGGCTTTATTTACCTTCAACAGTTACTTTTCCACAGTCTGTTAGAGTTAAAGAGAACGTAAAGATAATTTATTTCAATTTTATTATTTTATTATTTCAATTTATCTCAACTATTTCAATTTTTAGATGAGAAAACCAAGACCCAGAATGGTCAAATAACTTACCTACGATCGATCACTGAATGGGGTATGTGACATTCTGATGCTACCAAGCACTTTTTATTGTCAAAAAGTTTGTCATGTAACAGATACTTGCCTGACTATTCCTGATCCACCATCTACCCCTTTATTCAAATAGATGTGTAGATATAGATGCTGATTGGAGAGGTGTTATACACACATTACTTGGAAATATATTCCAATATTTTTGCATTTTGATGCCAAATACCCATGCCAAGATATTATGTTTTGCATTGATAATTAGTGGCAGATTGGATAAGAAAGAGCCTTATAATCAAAGCATGCTGTTCACACTTCTGTCTCTTGGTAACCCCACCACTACATCCCATGTTAAGAGCTATCCACTCAGTGTTGTTCTTCTCAGAGCTGGTTTATTTGAAGAACACTCTTGCTTTTTATCATGCCTTAATGGACAAACTTCTCAGCTAGCATCTCAAGGACAACCAGCCCTGGTTTTTACTACCCCTGGGCCATCAATAGAAAAGTCTAATACTGACTAGGATCTACTCACTGATTGGCAGATATTAAAAATTAGATGATTCAATGAGAACTATGGATTCTGTCCTTGTCATTACCAAAGACAATGACTCCTCTCTGAATAAAACAGCTCATAGACTAAGGGTTTTCCTAAACCCCCATCCTTGTACCTCCTGCTGCCACTCTCCTTTATGCCTCATGGCTTACCTTGCACACAGCTGTCCCTCAGTAAAGGTTCAAATAATAGACATTTGTACTCTGGGTAAAGAATTCCCCTCTGTGAAAATGTAGTTTCTAATCATATCTCTCACCTTAAAATTATATCCCGATTTCCAGTGTGTAACTAGTATTTAGAGTCAGAAGTGTGGGCAATTCTATCTTGAAAGATATTCCTTAGATACAGATTTAATAATAATGTGTCACTAATATCCATTTCAACCACTACCATATTCCTGAATGTATCTAAACTTTGAAAAAATTCTTGCTCATCTTTACCTTCTGACTGAAACTGTTGACTTGATTTGACTTGATGTTTTCATTCTTTCCTAATAGAGGCTAGGCTAAGCACACTTCAGGTATGCACAGGTTGATGGTTAGGGTAATGAATGATCATCCATTATTTCAGAAGTGATGTTCATGAATGTCTTTTCTAAATCATTTGGCATTAAAGGAAAATCTAAATATTTCCCAAGACTAGGTTAGAAAATTTTGACTATACCATATGATTAGTGGATAATTATTTTCTTGCTTTAATTTAATATCATCATTTACTTTTAAATTCAGTGGTGGATCGGGGCAGAAAGTGAACAGAGATAAGGAAAAATGCATATGTACATGTCAGTCACTGGAGAAGGGAATGGCAAACCACTTCAGCATCTTATTTTGAGAACTCCATGAACAGTTTGAAAAGGCATATGACACTGGAAGATGAACTCAATATGTGTCTAATATGCTACTGGACAAGAGTGGAGAAATAGCTCCAGAAGGAATGAAGAGGCTGACCAAAGCAGAAATAATGCCCAGTTATGGATGTATCTGGTGGTGCAAGTAAAGTCTGATGCTGTAAAGAACAATATGGCATAGGAAACTGGAATGTTAGATCCATGAATCCAGGTAGGTGGGAAGTGATCAAATAGCAGAGGGCAAGAGTGAATATTTACATTTTAGGAATCAGTGAACTAAAATGGATAGGAATGGGTGAATTTAAATCAGATGACCATTCTATCTACTATTGTAGGGAAGAACTCCATAGAAGAAATGGAGCCCTCATAGTCAACAAAAGAGTCTGAAATGCAGTACTTGGGTACAATCTCAAAAATGACAGAATGATCTCTGTTCATTTCCAAGACAAACCATTCAGCATCATAATAATATAAGCGTATGTCCCATGCAAAAAGCCAAAGAAGTTGAAGCTGAACAGTTCTATGATGACCTGCAAGACCTTCTAGAACTAACACCAAAGAAAGATGTCCTTTTCATCATAGGGGGCTGGAATGCAAAAGTAGAAGTCAAAAGATACCTGGAGTAACAGGCAGGTTTGGCCTTGGAGTACAAAATGAAGTAGGGCAAAGGCTAATAGAGTTTTGTCAAGAGTAGCAATGGTCATAGCAAGCACCCTCTTCCAACAACACAAAAGACATCTCTACATGTGGACATCAGCAGATAGTCAATACCAAAATCAGATTGATTATATTCTTTGCAGCCAAATATGAAGAAGTTCTACACAGTCAGCAAAAACAAGACCAGTAACTGACTTTGGTAACAGATCACCAGCAAGCTGTTGTAAAACTCAGACTTAAAGAAAGTAGGGAAAACCACGAGACCATTCAGGTATAACCTAAATCAAATCCCTTACAATTATGGAGTGGAAGTAACAAATAGATTCAAGAGGTTAGACTGGTAGAGTGCCAGAAGAACTATAGATGGGGGTTCATACCATTGCACAGGAGACAGTGATCAAAACCATCCCCAAGAAAAAGAAATGGAAAAAGGTAAAATGGTTGTCTGAGGAGGACTTACAAATAGCTGAGAAAGAGGAGGAAAGGATAAAAGGAAAAAAGGGAAAACAAAAAAACGGGAAAGGATAAAGGAAAGATATATCCATCTGAATGCAGAGTTCCAAAGAAGCAAGGAAAGGTAAGAAAGGCTTCTTAATTGAATAATGCAAAGAAATAGAGGAAAACAATAGAATGGGAAAAACTAGAGATCTCTTCAAGAAAATTGGAGATACCAAGATAACATTTCAGGCAAAATTAGGCACAAAGGACAGAAGTGGTATGGATTAGAAATAGAAGAGATTAAGAAGAGGTGGCAAGAATACACAGAAGAACTATAAAAAACATCTTAATGACACAGACGACCACAATGGTGTGATCACTGACTTAGAACCAAACATCCAGTAACATGAAGTCAAGCAGGCCTTAAGAAGCATTACTACAAATAAAGGTATAGAGGTAACAGAATTCTAGCAGAGCTGTTTCAAATCCTAAAAGATAATGCTGTGAAAGTGCTGAACAGGACTGCAAAAGTCAGTTTTCATTCCAATCCCAAAGAAAGGAAATGCCAAAGAATATTCAAACTACCACACAGTTCCACTCATTTCACATGCTAGTAAGTTAATGCTCAAAGTCCTTTAATCCAGGCTTCCACAGTATGTGAGCTGAGAACTTCCAAATAAACAAGATGGATATAGAAAAGGCAGAGGAATCAGAGATCAAATTGCCCACATCTGTTGGATCATAGAAAATGCAAGGGAATTCCAGAAAAAACATCTGCTTCATTGACTATGCCAAAGTCTTTGACTGTGTAGATCACAATAAACTGAGAAATTCTTAAAGAGATGGGAATGCCTGACCTCCTTACCTGCCTGACTGGTTCAAAATTTGAAAAGGAGTACATCAAGACTGTATATTGTCACCCGTTTATTTAACTTATATGCAGAGTATATCATGCAAAATGCCAGGCTGGATGACATACAAGCTAGAATCAAGATTGCTGGGCGAAATATCAGTAACTTCAGATATGCAGATGGCACCCAGCTAATGGCAGAAAGTGAAGAGGAACTAAAGAACCTCTTGATGTAGGGGGAGGAGGAGAGTGAAAAAGCTGGCTTAAGACTCAGCATTCAAAAAACTAAGATCATGGCATCCATCCCATCACTTAAAGGCAAATGGATGGAGAAAAAACGGAAATAGTGACAGACTTTATTTTCTTGGGCTCCAGAATCACTGTGGATATGACTGCAACCATGAAACGAAAAGACGCTTGCTCCTTGGAAGAAAAGCTATGACAAACCTAGAGACAGTATTAAAAAGCAGAGACATCACTTTGCTGACAAAGGTCTGTATAGTCAAAGTTGTGGTTTTTCCAGTAGTCATTTACAGATGTGAGATGGACATTCTAAGTTGCAGCAGTGCAAATAAGAAAAAAAAAAAAAAAAACAGAGGAGGTAAAGATATAAAAATATTATCCATAATCTACCCAGAAGAAATACAAGTAGGAGGTGATGGAGGCCACCAATTTAAAATCCTTTTTACTGTGCAAACAGCGAAATCTTGGCGCCATATATCTGAAAACCCACAACTTAAACCTTTCAAGCTAGTCTCGGGCTCACTGGGGGTGGGAGAAATAACCACTGAGAAAACTGTCAAATTAGAAACCAATTTGTAGAAATTAATGAAACTATTTTGGGATTAAAATCTCCAAGTGGATGCAGGCATGACAAAGTTGGTGGTAACAATTTTCTAGTGTGCATGCTTAAGAATGTGGGTTTTTCTTCCTGACTGCATTCAGGAGACTACCTATGAAGCATATAGTTGCCTGGCTCTTGGAATCATTTAGGACCTTTCCCAGCAACTGGAAGGAAGAAGTGCAAATGTCCTTTTCACCCACAAATGTACTAATTTTCAACTGCCAGCTTCATTGCCCTCAATTCACTGGCAGGGCATGTTTGAGCCTTATTTAAATATGTAATGACTTTCTTTGTTATTTATTTCTTAGAGCTTTCAGGCTGGTGAGTAGCATGTGACCAAATGCTTGACCCTTGTCTGAGTTATCCAAACATTCCCAGTCCCTCCTGACCTTGTTTCTTATTCATTCATTCACTCACCAGATCTCTGTTAGGCACTGCCAATGTGCTAGGCACTAAGTTCAACGTAAGGTATGTTGGTGAATAAAATAGACATTCTCCATGATTTTATAGAATTAAAAGTTCAAGGACAATTATTCCATTCCTGTAGCTTTTCTGTTCTCTCCTCCGCCCCAGTAGTACATTCCATGGCACTTATTATTACTTGGCAAACAGTACATTTTTCAATAAATTGTGTTAAACCAAGGCAATCAAGTGGTCATAAAGGGCACTTGCAGCTCAGAAATTAAAGTTGCTGATGTTTAGTTCCTTCCTTTCCTTTTCCCCTTCCTCCCTTCCTTCTGCTACCATGACTACAAGAAGACTCCCAATAGAATGGTCGTCTGCTTTTTATTAGGGATACTAATGTTGTTCTCCACTAGTGTAGAGAACTACGTGCTGATTCTGTTCTCACAGAGGGAAAACCAAACAGAAGAGAGCATGATTAGAAGTTACTAATTTACTATTAGGGCTCACCAGGTGGCACTTGTGATAAAGACTCTGCCTGCCAATGCAGGAGACACAAGAGATGTGGGTTTGATCCTTGGGTTGGGAAGATCCCCTGGAGTACAAAATGGAAACCCACTCCAGTATTTTTGCCTGGAAAACACCATGGACAGAGGAGCCTGGTGGGCTACAGTCCATGGGTTACAAAGAATCAGATATGACTGAGCACACACACACAATTTATTATTAAGAGAAAATATTCTCATTATTGTGCTAGTTGCCACATGTATCTGACAGCAAGAGTCCAAGTACCTATAATGGATTCTTCCAATGATCCTTAATATGACTTTGGGTTTGTTAATCTTTCTAATATTTATTGATTAAAACAAATCATTTTAGTTATATAAATAACAATCACAAATATGAAAAATGCAGGATACAGATTTTATCAGTGGAATATGTGTGGAATTATTTTGTCTTTGGAATGAATTAGACATTGTACTCAGTTCTAGAACATTTTTTTTTAATTAAAAATAATTTAATTGGCTGTCTTTTGCTTAAAATCTTGCATGCTAGCCTTCAAAATTATGCAAACCAAGAACTTCCAGATGTCCAACCTGGGTTTAGAAAAGGAAGAGGAAACAAAAATCAAATTACCAACATTCGCTGGATCATAAAGAAAGCTAGGGAATTACTGAAAAACACCTACCTCTGTTTCATTGACGACGCCAAAGTCTTTGATTGTGTGGATCATAATAAACTGTTGAAACCTCTTAAAGAGATGGCAATATCAGACCATCTTACCTGTCTCCTAAGAAACCTGTATGCAGGTCAAGAAGCAACAGTTAGAACCATGTGTGGAGCAACTGACTGGTTCAAGATTGAGAAAAGAATATAACAGGGCTGTCTGCTGTCAACCTGTTTGTTTAATCTATATGCTGAGCACCTCATGAGAAATGCTGTGCTGGATGAGTTATAAGCTGGAATCAAGATAGGCAGGAAAAACATCAACAACCTGACGTGCAGATGATACCACTCTGAAGGCAGAAAGAGAAGAGGAACTAAGGGCCTCTTGATGAGGGTGAAGGAGGAGAGTTAAACAGCCGACTTTAAATATTAAAAAAACTAAGATCATGGCATCTGGCCCCATTACTTCATGGCAAATAGAAGGGGAAAGGTGGAAGTAGTGATAGATTTCCTCTTCTTAGGCTCTAAAATCACTGCGGATGGTGACTGCAGCCATGAAATCAGAAGACATTTGCTTCTTGGCCCGAAAGCTATGACAAACATAGACAGTGTGTTGAAAAGCAGAGACATTACTTTGCGGACAAAGGTCCATATAATCCAGGCTATGATCTTCCTAGCGGTCACATACAGTTGTGAGAGCTGGACCATAAAGAAGGTGGAGTGTGAAGAATTGATGCCTTTGAACTGTGGTGCTGGAGAAGACTCCTGAGAGTCCCTTGGATAGCAAAGAGATCAAACTAGTTAATTTTAAGGGAAATCATCTCTGAATACTAATTGGAAGGACTGATGCTAAAGCTGAAACTCCAGTATTTTGGTCATCTGATATAAACAGCTCACTCATTGGAAAAGTCCCTAATGCTGAGAAAGACTGAGGGCAGGAGAAGAGGGCATCAGAAGATGAGATAGCTGGATGACATTACCATTGCAATGGACATGAACTTGTGCAAACCTTGGGAGATGGTGAGGGACAGGGAGGCCTGGTGTGCTGCAGTCCATGGCGTTGCAAAGAGTCAGACATGACTGGGAAACTGAACAACATCTGAATACAAATAAATATTAAATGAGTTGATATCAATTTATGTTTATTAAGTTATCTGGTTTTGCTTTAAAAATACAGCTCATGTTACATTGAACCAGATGATACAATCTCCAAATGACGATGGATTTAAAAAATGAAGATGTGGAAAGGTAATAGAATGCTAAGAAAAACTGTGAGACTGCACCCATGAGCCTGCCCTGTGATGTGTGGGCCATCACTGCGTGAACATGTATACCCTATGTGGTTGTAGGGTGGAAGATTAGACCTGAAGGTGAGTCAAGTTCAGGTAAGCTTGGAAAAGAAAAGAGTATTCTCTGGAAAAGAAAAAAGTTTGAGAATATAAGGTAGTTTATTTACCATGTAAAAGTCCCAGACGTGCAGAGAAAAGAGTAGGAATAAAGGGAAGCAGAGAAATAGAACAAATTAATTTGTAGATGAGGATTTGTGAAAGATTGAAGGATAAGGCAGCTTTTACTTTCACAGAACTGAAAATGACTGGGGTGTGAGGCACAGTAGGACTATGAGTTTTAACTTTTCAAACAGAAGTCTGTCTCATATGAGGCCCTCTAAAAATATTCACTTCATGAATGAATACTGTCAATTCAACTGTAATGTCAATCCAGACAGTAGAAGACCAGAACTTTTGACAATGGCCCAAATACACTGTAAGATGATATATAAGGCTACGACAGGGCTTGATATAGAAAGTTTTATATAACTGTGGGCTATTAGTATCATACCTATTTTTATTATCATTACTTGCATAACTAATATTCTTTGGTTGGCTTAGAAGAAGGTAACATTCTCTGGTGGGAAATATGGTCTTTTGAAAGGAGCATGGCTTGATCTTGATGAGTGGCATACAGATGGAAAGCTTGACTACTTTGGCAATATTAGCTAATGCTAAATAGGAAAAGGAGTACGTCAAGGCTGTATATTGTCACCCTGCTTATTTAACTTATATGCAGAGTACATCATGAGAAATGCTGGACTGGAAGAAACACAAGCTGGAATCAAGATTGCCGGGAGAAATATCAATAATCTCAGATATGCAGATGACACCACCCTTATGGCAGAAAGTGAGGAGGAGCTAAAAAGCCTCTTGTTGAAAGTGAAAGAGGAGAGTGGAAAAGTTGGCTTGAAGCTCAACATTCAGAAAACGAAGATCATGGCATCTGGCCCCATCACTTCATGGGAAATAGATGGGGAAACAGTAGAAACAGTGTCAGACTTTGTTTTTTTGGGCTCCAAAATCACTGCAGATGGTGACTGCAGCCATGAAATTAAAAGGCGCTTACTCCTTGGAAGAAAAGTTATGACCAACCTAGATAGTATATTCAAAAGCAGAGACATTACTTTGCCGACTAAGGTCCGTCTAGTCAAGGCTATGGTTTTTCCTGTGGTCATGTATGGATGTGAGAGTTGGACTGTGAAGAAGGCTGAGCGCCGAAGAATTGATGCTTTTGAACTGTGGTGTTGGAGAAGACTCTTGAGAGTCCCTTGGACTGCAAGGAGATCCAACCAGTCCATTCTGAAGGAGATCAACCCTGGGATTTCTTTGGAAGGAATGATGCTAAAACTGAAGCTCCAGTACTTTGGGCACCTTATGCGAAGAGTTGACTCATTGGAAAAGACCCTGATGCTGGGAGGGATTGGGGGCAGGAGGAGAATGAAGATCATGGCATCTGGCCCCATCACTTCATGGGAAATAGATGGGGAAACAGTAGAAACAGTGTCAGACTTTGTTTTTTTGGGCTCCAAAATCACTGCAGATGGTGACTGCAGCCATGAAATTAAAAGGCGCTTACTCCTTGGAAGAAAAGTTATGACCAACCTAGATAGTATATTCAAAAGCAGAGACATTACTCTGCCGACAAAGGTCCGTCTAGTCAAGGCTATGGTTTTTCCTGTGGTCATGTATGGATGTGAGAGTTGGACTGTGAAGAAGGCTGAGCGCCGAAGAATTGATGCTTTTGAACTGTGGTGTTGGAGAAGACTCTTGAGAGTCCCTTGGACTGCAAGGAGATCCAACCAGTGCATCCTAAAGGAAATCAGTCCTGAATATTCACTGAAGGACTGATGCTGAAGCTGAAACTCCAGTACTTTGGCCACCTGATGTGAAGAACCAACTCATTGGAAAAGACCCTGATGCTGGGAAAGATTGAAGGCGAGAGAGAAGGGGACAACAGAGAATGAGATGGTTGGATGGCATCACCGATACGATGGACATGAGTTTGAGTGGCTCCAGCAGTTGGTGATGGACAGGGAAGCCTGGGGTGCTGCAGTCCATGGGGTCACAAAGAATAGGACACAACTGAGAGACTGAACTGAATTGAACTACAAATATTTTTCTATTCTCTTCATTTAATCCTCTCAATGATGGTGTGACTAAGTCATTTTCCAGTTTTGAAAAAATAAAATATTTCATTAAAGAATGTGTCTAAAAAAATTTCCCCTTTTCTTATTTTAAAATGATCTTGACTTATATGGAAAATTAAACTAATTAAAATACATGTCAAAATATGCAAATAAATTTTCTGCTTCCATATTTTTAGTGTAAGAACAAAGAGTTGAATCATTGTTTAAACTTCAAGAAGTCAATATCCATTTGCTCAAGAAATTAAGCTTGAGATAATTATGTGTAAAGTAAAAAACATACTCTACATCCACATATTGAACAGCTGAGGCAAATTAAATAGTGGATCAGGCGTGAGGAACTGACATAGAAATGTGATGTAAAATATATGCAGTAAGGTTGATTCCTATGTTGTCCAAGGCATATGAATTATTCATTCACAGTTATTAAATGTATTCATTACTAGAACATAGAGCTGTCTAGGACATAAACACATGTTGCCTTTGGGAATTTAAAGCCCATCTACACAGATACATATTAAATAAATATTTACCAAAAAGGGAAGAAACATTGAGAGCCAATCCAATTGAGAGTTTATCCTGACAGGAAGTAATATGTTAGCTGATATCTCAGAAATAGTAAAGATTAAATTCTTCATTGTTGTTTGTTTAGTCGCTCAATCATGTCCAACTCTTTGTGACCTCATGAAGGCACACAAGACTTCTCTGCCCATGGGATTTTCCAGGCAAGAACACTAAGTGGGTAGCTATTTCCTTCTCTACGAGATCCTTCCCACCGATGGGTCAAACCCACGTCTTCTGCACTGGAAGACTGACTCTTCAACACTGAGCAACCAAAGAAGCCTCGATTTGTAAATTAAAAAGAAAAGGAAAAGAAACAGATTCAGTTTACCTTTATTTATTTCTTGAGACCATGACGTTTGAGGATCTTGGAGCAGATTACCATGGGTGAATGAGAGAGAGCAATGGGAAATGTGAAGCAAAGTGAGAAAGAATGAGGAAGGGTCATATTAAGCATGGCTATGTTAGCCATATCCTGATTTTGTTCACATTTTAAAGTGAAATTAGAAGTTACTCCATGTCCTGGCTATTATAAACAATGCTGCGATGAACACTGGGGTACATGTGTCTCTTTCAATTCTGGTTTCCTTGGTGTGTATGCCCAGCAGTGGGATTGCTGGGTCATAAGGCAGTTCAAGGGAAGATTCCAGTTTTTTAAGGAATCTCCACACTGTTCTCCATAGTGGCTGTACTAATTTGCATTCCCACCAACAGTGTAAGAGGGTTCCCTTTTCTCCACACCCTCTCCAGCATTTATTGTTTATAGACTTTTGGATCGCAGCCATTCTGACTGGTGTGAAATGGTACCTCATTGTGGTTTTCATTTGCATTTCTCTGATAATGAGTGATGTTGAGCATCTTTTCATGTATTTGTTAGCCATCTGTATGTCCTCTTTGGAGAAATGTCTATTTAGTTCTTTGGCCTACTTTTTGATTGGGTCATTTAGATGTCCATCAGCAGATGAATGGATAAGAAAGCTGTGGTACATATACACAATGGAGTATTACTCAGCCATTAAAAAGAATACACTTGAATCAGTTCTAATGAGATGCATGAAACTGGAGCCGATTATACAGAGTGAAGTAAGCCAGAAAGAAAAACACTGATACAGTATACTAACACATATATATGTAATTTAGGAAGATGGTAACGATAATCCTGTATGCGAGACAGCCAAAGAGACACAGATGTATAGAACAGATTTTTGGACTCTGTGGGAGAGGGAGATGGTGGGATGATTTGGAAGAATGGCATTGAAACATGTATAATATCATATAAGAAACAAATTGCCAGTCTAGGTTCGATGCAGGATATAGGATGCTTGGGGCTGTGCACAGGGATGACCCGAGAGATGAGATGGGGAGGGTGGTGAGAGGGGGGTTCAGGGTTGGGAACATGTGTACATCTGTGGCAGATTCATGTTGATGTATGGCAAAACCAATACAGTATTGCGAAGTAAAATAAAGTAAAATTAAAAAAAAAGAAGAAGTTACTCCAAAGGTTTAAATAGAGAGGGATGGCTTGATTTGTTTTGTGATTTTAAATGATCAGTTCAGTCATTCAGTCATGTCCGACTCTTTGCCACCACATGAATCACAGCACGCCAGGCCTCCCTGTCCATTACCAACTCCCGGAGTTCACTCAAACTTATGTCCATTTTAAAAGATATAGTAAGGCAAATAAAAGGCTATTAGTAGTAGAGTTAGTTGCTCAGTTATGTCAGACTCTTTCTGATCCTACGGACTATAGCATTCCAGGCTCCTCTGTCTAATGGAATTCTCCAGGCAAGAATACTGGAGTGGGTTGCCATTTCCTACTCCAGGGTATATGCTCCACCCAGGTAGTGAATCTGGGTCTCCCATATTGTAGGCAGATTCTTTACCATCTGAGCTACCAGGGAAGCTATAAATAGGAGGTTACTGGAGTAATCTGAGTGAGAAATACTGGTGTCACTGGGATGGTGTTGGTGAAAGATGAGGAAGTTGATAGGACCAAATAATTCATTAACTGAGTAGTAGGAATCCCAGGGACGGGGGAGCCTGGTGGGCTGCCATCTATGGGGTTGCACAGAGTCAGACACGACTGAAGCAACTTAGCAAGAGTAGTCAAGGAGGACCCTTAAAGGACATATTCTTCTCATGGTGATTGAAGAACAAGAGGCCAACTTCTCTTACAAAAACACATCTCCTATTTTGCTTCAGTCACATCTACTGACAACCCACTGGCAAAAGTAGTGTATAGCTAAGGCCAAAGAGGTGGGAAGTTTACTCCACCTTTGGTGGGATAACTGCAGTCACATAGAAAATGGTGTAGATACATTTTGTAGTTCAACAGTTTATTCAACTATATATGAGGGACAAGGTAAAGTTTTAGAGAATAGTTTCAGGAATTCTATCTGAAAATAGTAAGATTTATAGGTAGGCTGACTGTATAATTTATTATCAAAGTTGGAGATGTTTCAGAGTAAAAGAGGATGGACATTAATAAGTTTGCTGAAACCACAGGTATAAACTAGGGCTGTGTGTGGAAAATAGGGATAAAGTTATGCTAGGCATGAGAAGAAAAAAGACACATGTGGAAAAGGAGTAACATTTGGTCAAAGATACTAGAAAAATAATTCTTCTAATATAAAGATTCCAGCCTATAGATTAAACAGTTCATTGAATTTCAAGAATGATTGCTGAGAAAAGAAATACAACAAAGCATATTCTGATAAAATGTTTACATTCTAAAAATATAGAAAAAATTTTATAAGCCTCTGGTACTAAATGTACTATCTATAAATAAAAAGAGAACCATACTAAAGTTAGTGCAGTACATAAAACCAAAAATTAATGGACTAATATCTAGGGATAAGAAAGAAAATGTAATTAGAATCCTTTCATGATGGCTTTTTTATGATATAGCAAAAGAAAGTGTCTCAAAATTTTATTGTACTTTTATCTCATGAATGTGAGTTGGAGGGAGAACAGTGTGAGGAAGGAAACATAATTCTTTTGTTAGAAAATATTAGTAAAGAGGTATGTATAATTAAGTGTGAAGAGAAAGAAAAGAGTGGTAGCCACTGAAGGAAAGGTAAGGACCACTTCGGAATTAATGAGGGGACGGCATCGAGCACAGTATTGTCCTTCAGTATTCAGTCCTTCCATTCCTTGTAAGAGAATTATCCACCTCCTATTGCCATGTGACTTGCAGTTCCTTGTGTAGGTAGATTTTTACTTGCTTGTACCACTGATGGTCTACTTCATTTGACTAGCTTTGACCAATGGGATCAGAGTAGATAAAACATACCCTCTTTGAACAAAATCTTTAAGTACAGTTGTGGTTCAGCTTTCTCTTTTACTTTTTCATTATACCACTAGCACAACATATTCCAAACAAGAGCTGTATTTCAGCCTGGGTAATAATATAAGCAGACTCATATGATAGGAATGCTGAAACTGATCTGTAACTGCCCATATAGCTGATCTGTAACAGCCCATATAGCAAAGCTGAATAAAACAGAATTGCTCCAAATAAAAGAAAAGCAAACTAAAATTTGACATATTGGTGGTGGCAGTTAGTCTATTGAAAGAGGCTGGAAGACAATCACTCATGTACAGTTTTAAATACTTGGTAGACTTTTGCTTATGTAAAGTTAATATGAAAACAAAATGGCCTAGATTGGCAAGGTCATAGGTCCTGTGGCAAACCCTCTAAATGGATTAACATGGCCTTCATTAATGTTTCTCTATGGACAAAACGATTTATTGAATAGATGTTAAGAACATGACATATGAGATTATATACTATGGTTAATTTTTGGTTGTTGCTAGAAAACCAGGGAATATTAGGTTGTTTTTCACTGCCCCCATCCTCTCAAAATATAGTTGACTGAAACACAGAGGTTTTCCCTTGGGGGAAAAAGTGTTATCCAACCAACAAAAATATGGAAAATCAAAATAAGCAACTAGTGAAGTAAGAAAAAAAAAAATGTTATGTGAGATATAAGAAGCACAATTGTCTAAACATCATCATTGAATGTGAATGCATTGATTACTTTCATTAGAAAGGAAAGATGAGAGGTCAAAAAATACTGCTAGATTATATGCTCTTGAACAGCAAAAAGAGAAAAATTAATATGAAACAAATAAAAGGATATTGGAATGAAATAAAATGAACAAGGAAATAAGGGTTAAATACACATAATAATGAATAGGAAATATATTTAGACAAGTTAAAATTTTTAAGGCTAGCTAAAGCATTAAGGACAGAATTTTTTGTTGATTTGAAAACACATGGTAGATAAGAGTTAAAAATCCTTATAGAGCAAACAGCAGCTAAATACATAAAAAAAAAATCTTGGAAATGCAAAAAAAATTTAAAAATTAGAAATGTAGATTTCAATAATCTCTTCAAAGTCTGAGTAATGTAAAGGCAACAAATATTAACACAGAACAAAAATGCAGTTAACCAAATAAATTTGATAAGGATACTTAGAATCATGGCTATCTCATAAAGAATGCTTATCTTTTTTTAAATCTATGGAAAATTTACAAAATAGTGCACAGACTAGAACTCATAAATAAATTCATAAAATGAATCTTTATAAGTTCTATAAAGCTGAACAATTTTAGGCCCTGTGTTTTGGTCATCTGCAATTACTTTTGTGTTCAGAATAGTAGTTATAGAGTACCTTTGGAGAGTCCAATGGGAAATTTTTAAATATACAAAAAAGCAATAAATATGAGAACACTTCATATCAAAAATGATGGGATGAAGTTTATGTATCAAGAGTAAGTATATAGTTTTAGGTACTGTCATTATTACAAAGATGAACGACCAAATTTAATTGATTCATTTTTAAGCAATTAGGCAAGGAACACCATTATTTAACAGGATAAACTAAGATAAAATAGGAAGATGAATTTAATAAAGATAGAATAAAATTTAAGAAAAAACAAGAGGTAGTCATCAGTATGCATAAAATTCAGAAGCTCATATTTTTAAAAGTCAAATGATATTTATTAAAAGGCTGACAGAATAAACATGCATGAATGAGAGTGAAAAATGAGAAATAATAAAGATATAGGAGAAATAAAAGCATTAAACATCACCTCATACTAAACCGTATAGAATACATTTGAAAAAGTTTGAGAAAATGGGTGATTTCTAACAAATACAAATTGCCAAAACTGATTCAAGAAATAGACGTTGAAAATATACATTACAATGGTAGAAACAGAATATATGTTTAAAACTACAATATAAGGAACCTGGATTAACTAAGTTTTAACCAACTGTTAGGCAGCTTCATTCTCAGTTCATTTAAATTATTTCAAGTTATTAGTTCAGTTCAGTTGCTCAGTCGTGTCCGACTCTTTGTGACCCTATGGACTGCAGCATGCCAGGCTTCCCTGTCCATCACCAACTCCCAGGATCGATTTAAACTCATTCCATCTCATCTGTGACGGCATCCAACCATCTCATACTCTGTCATCCCCTTCTCCTCCCACTTTCAATCTTTCCCCATCAGGGTCTTTTTCAATGAGTCTGTTCTTTGCCTCAGGTGGCCAAAGTATTGGAGTTTCAGCTTCAGCATCAGTCCTTTCAATGAATATTCAGGACTGATTTCCTTTAAGATGCACTGGTTGGATCTCCTTGCTATACAAGGGACTCTCAAGAGTCTTCTCTAACATCAAAGTTCAAAAGCATCAATTTTTCTGCACTCAGCTTTCTTTATAGTCCAACTCTCACATCCATACATGACTACTGGAAAAACCATAGCTTTGAGTAGATGGACCTTTGTTGGTAAAATAATGTCTCTGCTTTTTAATATGCTGTCTGGGTTGGTCATAGCTTTTCTTCCAAGGAGCAACTGTCTTTTAATTTCATGGCTCCAGTCACCATCTACAGTGATTTTGGAGCCCCCCAAAATAAAGTCTCTCATTGTTTAATTGTTTTCAATGTATAAAGAGAGACAATTCTTCAGTTTGTTTTATGAGATCAACTTGATTTAAGTTTCCAATCTCAAAAAGAAAAAAGGAGACAAAAACAAACACAGAGAAATTATTTATCAGTATAAAATACATATTCTTAAATAAAATATCAACAAATAGAAGCAACGACTATATGAAAATATAATGTAAAATTACTAAGAAGGCTTTATTCCATTAATAAAAGTGTGACTCAATATAAAAAGTTTTATATACATAAATTTTACCTTCACACATTGAAGAAGAAAAAGTGAAAAATACTATTGGTAGGTTACAATAAGGCATTTTCTAATATAAAAATTCATTCCTAATGAAAAGTATGAGTACAACAGAAACAGGAGGAAGAAGCCATTTACCAGAATCTTTAAACAAACATTACCTTATAGGACAAAATTCTAAAATTATTTAAAACAAATAAGTTAATGGGAACCTATCTCTCAACATATTATGTAATATTTTTTGAGTTTTTACAAATATAAGATTCATGTCAATATAAACTTTGTAAAAGAGATAAAATTATGTTTCTTTGTGATAATATGATTAATACCTACAGCCCTCATCTTTGTTCTCAACTGAAATGAGTAAGGAAACTTGATAAAGTGACTTGATATAAAATTAGTGACTACAAAAATCAGTATGTTGTCTTGAATTTAGCAGTAAACAACTAATAAAAGAAATGGGGAAATTAATTAATCTATTCACAATGAACAACAAGAATAACAAATTCATCAAACCAAAATCAGGAAACTTTTTGAAATACCTACCTATAAATTTAATAAAAAATACAGAGACTGCATATGAACAAAGTGAGAGCACATTCATTGAAAGACAACATGAAATCTGCAAAAAAGAAAAGTCATCCCATGTGCTTCCGTTCCGTTCAGTCGCTCAGTCGTGTCCAACTCTTTGCGACCCCATGAATCGCAGCACACCAGGCCTCCCTGTCCATCACCAACTCCCAGAGTTCACCCAGACTCACGTCCATTGAGTCCCTGATGCCATCCAGCCATCTCATCCTTGGTCGTCCCCTTCTCCTCCTGCCCCCAATCCCTCCCAGCATCAGGGTCTTTTCCAATGAGTCAACTCTTCGCATGAGGTGGCCAAAGTACTGGAGCTTCAGTTTTAGCATCATTCCTTCCAAAGAAATCCCAGAGTTGATCGCCTTCAGAATGGACTGGTTGGATCTCCTTGCAGTCCAAGGGACTCTCAAGAGTCTTCGGAAGAAACTATGTCATAATATATAAATTATCTTACAATCAATATATATTTAATTCATTTAGTACAATTAACCTAATCTCTAATGCTTTCTAAATCTACTTATTGAAAACTTTAGAAGTACTTCATGAGGTAAGAAGGTAATTATAAAATGTCAGTAATATAACCTAAAGTAAAATGTTTTATATATTTTCTAATTATTGTTGAGTTACTTACAAAGTTTCCCAGATATTCTTATATCTTGAACTTCTGCTGAATTCTTGAACTTTTTGGTGACTGTGGTGAAAGATTACTGTAATATATCATAAGTTATTTGCTTCACCACATATTATTTGTATTGTTTTTTGAAAAATAGTAAAATAAAGGAAGAAAAATGACTTGAGTTTCCATATTGCTGCAAATATTCTTACTTGCCATATAATCTCTTTTATACTGATGAAACATAGGTGTGATTCTCCAAAATATTTTATCAAAAAGTATATGAAAATTTAATCTAATATTTTAATTTGTATATTCAAAGCAACAATAAAAAAGGAAGCCAAAATAGTAATATGTGGTAAAAGTATCTACAGTAGATTTCTAAGAGCCATCTGTATTTTGAAAAGAGCATTTGTATAATGCGTGTCATACGTTTGTTTCAGTTAATGCTAGAGTGATTATTGACAGGGATAGAGACAGCTTATTTAATGAGGTGATGCTTTAAATTATAGATTTATTTTTTGAACACTCCTCCCACTGTATTCCTAAACAGATGACACAGTATTTGTCACGATGCATTTGATAGTTGATGCACATATACATCACACACATATACCATAAAATGCATTTAGTTAGCTATTATCCATCTTATTCCATAGAAAAAAATGATTAGTTATTTTTTATAGCCCCTGTGCATTCAGGAGAGGTGATATGGCTGCTTTTAGAATCTGTTCTAAGCGGAAAAGATCATCTCTGAAGTATATAAATGAAGTATAAGATAGCAAGTGTACTACCACCTCTTTTCACCTATCATAATAAGAAATTAGGTCACAGGGTCCATATGTAATTATCAGATGGTAGAGGCTCAGTAAGCCTGTCTGTTAAGGAATGTGTAGGTAGAGAGACTTTCTCCTACTCTGACCAACATTAGCTATCTGCGGAGAGATAGAGATACAATTTTGTTGTTTCTGTGTCAAATGAGTACAATTCTGTGGTTGATCTGTAATTGCAGTTTAACATAGGCTTCTTGAGTCTCTGCATGCATGTTGCATGCTCAGTCATGTCCGACTCTTTGCGACTTCATGGACTGTAACCGCCAGGCTCCTCTGTCTTGGAATTTCCCAAGCAGGAATACTGGAGTGGGTTGCCATTTCCGTCTCTAGGGAATCTTCCTGACCCAGGGTTCAAACCTTCATCTCCTGCCCTAAGCCAGCCAGAAGCCCCCTCAAGTCTCTATGCTGGGGCTGCTGCTAAGTCACTTCATTTGTGTCTGATTTCTGCAACCCCATAGATGGCTTCCCACCAGGCTCCCCCATCCCTGGGATTCTCCAGGCAAGAACACTGGAGTGGGTTGCCATTTCCTTCTCCAATATGTTCAGACAAAATAGAACATATGATCTTGCAATAAATATAAATACATTTGTTTGATTCCTTTCAGCTATATCTTATGATACATTCTTTTATCCCTGACATCAAATAATTATAGCTTGACTTATACCTTCCTTTCGTTAGAAATACATTGTCTTTTGTAAAACAATTGTATATATTCATCAAGATTTTATTGAGTAATTAGAATGAAGGTTTGTAGTAATATTTGCCTTTAGAAAATTGCCGGGGTCCAGCCCCGGTGGATCCAGGGTAATTCGAAGGGGAGATGGAGTCGGCATCCTAGGAAAAAACTTATTTAATTACAGATATATAGAGAGATTAGAAACTGATTGTGTAGTAGGAAAATTAGTGGAGAAAAAGGCTGAATAACTTGGTTTACATGGAATACCAATCACCACCTACGTAGGCCATAGGCATCTTTCCATTCTCCCGAAGGAGAGGAGGCATTGAGGCCTCCCTGATCCAATTTTAGAAGCCCAGGCATAATTAGCAGGCTTGGTGAGTACCCACGCCCCAGATGGAAATTCAGCCAGAAAATCGGAGAACAAGAATGAAACGACAGGGGGGAATCAGTCTTTCCAGAAACTGATCCGTTTTCTTTATTTTCAGGTTTGCTTATATACCTTTTGTTACACATAGAGACAAATGGAAATTTTTAAAGTCATGCGGGGGTCAGCAGTCCTGACCTTTATCAAGATCAGGTGCTTCATATAAATGCATATGAAAAGGTCTTAGGCATTTTACACATCTTCTGTTCATGAGGCCTGCTGACATTTTATGACCCTTTTTCTGATAACCAAAAAACTTATTTTTTCCAAGGATGTTTTTTCTTAAACCAGGCACCACCCTCCAAATAAAGTTGCATTCCTATAGGGTAAGGATGTAGTGAGTTACAATCAAGAAAGGAATTTATTTAACCCAAGGTTAACATGATTAATCTTAAAGGTTAATACTTATTTCTCCTATATACTAGCTATATTCATTATAAGGGCAGGGAATATGGAGATTTAGCAGCAAACATCAGCCCAACAAATGAAATCCCTTCACCAGTGTTCCCCTTAAGATCTATTTAGTCTTAAGATAGTGATAAAGTTACATTTTTACATAGCAAGGACACAGTGATTTATAACAAAGTACAGTGGTCTATAACAAAAGAGAAAATTCATTATCTCAAAAAGTCTAGTATTGCTAACATCAAAAACTACTATATTTCCTTTTCTATATTCCAAATACATTAATATATTCCCAGGTGCCTAAGGATATGGAGGCCTGGCGGCAATCATTGACTCAACAATGAGAAAAGCCCTATGCTAATTAAGATTTTCAAAATACTCCAAACTCTCTGTGCTGTTTATGGTTGGATGGTAGTAAACAATCATGTGTGTAGCGGCAAGAGTATGGATAATCCTGTCACACAAGCTAGTCTGCAGAGAGGTTTGACCTGAGGCACCCTTGTCACACCCAAGGCAGGCTGTAGCAGCAATTATTGGCACAACAAATGAAAAACCCTTCACCAATGTAATTCCTAACCAACCTACTACACAAATAATTTCTAACTTCCCCAAAGAATCTGCCTTTAGTAAGTCTAAAACATCTTGTGCCTCTCATGGTTGGGAGGCTGTAAACAATCAATTGTGGCCGGACGAACCTGTACAGGCAGGCTAGATAACCTTCAGAGGAGTTGGTAAGTTGAAACACTCTTGTCACGCCTAGGAATTTTTATTGAATTGGAGCTGTAAGCTAACTCCTTCTCTGAGAGAGGTAATGGGATCAACCCCCTGTAAAGTCAGAGGTATAGCTGAGAGCATAAAACAGTAAAGTAGGTAGACTCTGGTTTTGGGGGTAGATGCTCAGGAACAGGGGGTTTCCTGAGGCTCGATCCCACCTTTGCTTATGCCGAAGCCTCCTTCCTCATGACCTTTGCCATGGGCGGAGTTCCTCACACTGGCTCCTGGCAGAAAGTGAAAGTGAAAATCACTCAGTCGTGTCCAACTCTTTGCGATCTCAAGGAACGTAGTCCATGGAATTTTCCAGGTCAGAATATTGGAGTTGATAGCCTTTCCCTTCTCCAGGGCATCTTCCCAACCCAGGGATCAAACCCAGGTCTCCCACGTTACAGGTGGATTCTTTATCAGCTGAGCCACAAGGGAAGCCCATTTGCCTTTAAATGCTATCCATATGGTAGCAGAAATTAATAAAAAATACATTTGGCTATGACACAAACTGGAATTTTATTAATATCATAGCAGAGTCCCTAGATAGAGAATTCAATCACTAGGGTATTTTTAAAAAGTAGTATGTAGCAAGAGTTAATAAGGATCCTCATTTTTATAAATTTCAAACAATTTCCATCAAAGTCCTTAGGAGTGTCCAGGTATTACCTGTCCTGCTTCTGCCCTCTCTCTGACTATTCAGTTTGATTCCTGAGCTTCAGTGATGGAGGAAAATGGTAGAGGTATTTCCTAAGATATACAGCCAATGCTCAGCAGGCATATCCAGGAGAGTATGCACAGGGAATGGATGCTCTGATTTGAACTGCTTTCCTAGGGGCACATTCTATGGACCCTGTGTGATATTCAAACATAAGTGCCTTTAGCTCATTGAGGACAATGCAGTGCTGCTTTTCTTGCCAAACCCTCATCAAATTTTGATAGAGTCATTAGAAATAAACAAATAAATTCTCAACCAAGAGGGACTTTTAATAGGGGATTTACAGCTTGTATGATCTCTTGTTTTTATAGATTGCAGTCTGTATTTCAGAGAACAAACACATAGTGTTTGCTTAAACATGTAGTCTATTGTTATTACTTTATTTACATGGTAAAGTCAAGTCTCACTCCAAGTTTAAGACCATTATTTCTGGTGGTTTCCTATAGCTTATTACTTCAAAAATGAAATAAAACTTAAAATTTCTGTTAACTTAAATACCATAGTTTTGAAAGGGATATAGAATTGGCCAGTGATGGGAGTAATAAGCTCTAGGACTATGTGCTTGGAATGACTATGTTAGGCTCAACAGGATGCCCTGGAAGGTAGACTCAAATAAAAATCCATACTGACAACTACTGCAATCCTCTACTGAAAGAGGTGAACAGATGTAAGGCAAGGAGATGGAGGAAAGAGGCTGAGAAAACTATCAACACGTAGAGCCTGAGATGTAGAGAACTAACCTGTGAGTCACAGATTTTAAACAACAAATACACAGAAATTTTTTTTTAAAAAACAAAAACAAAATAAATATGTTGATATGGCATACCCTAATTAAAGCTGAGAGCTGCCTTGTCTCACTCCACTTTATAGTTTCCATAATCTTTACCAACAAATAATTGGCTCCATTAAGAGATGAGTGATAAGCAGGAAAGATACAAGACATAACTTGTCCATTAGAAAAGAGAAAACACTTCCCTGTTTTGTTTTCTCTTTTCTAATGGACAAGTTATGTCTTGTGTCTTTCCTGCTTATTACTCATCTTTTAATGAGGGAGGCACAAGGGGGGTTCAGGATTGGGAACTCATGTACACTCGTGGCAGATTCATGTTGATGTATGGCAAAACCAATACAGAATTGTAAAGTAAAATAAAGTAAAAAAAAAAAAAGAATGAATATATATGTGGAAATATATATATATATATATATATATATATATATATAAAACTGAATGTCTTTGCTATACACCTGAAACTAACATTGTCAATTAACTATACTCCAATAAAATTTTTAAACAAGAATAAAACACTTAGCAATAAAAAAAAAAAAGAAAAGAGAAAACACACAAGGCAAAAGCATATGAAGACATTACATTTCAAGAGCATTATCAAGAAAACATAACATTTGTAATAGACATTGTTTCAAATGATGTTAATAATAAAGGAAACTCAAAGAGTAGGTGAATATGATTGAAGAATAGATAATTGAAATGTGAAAGATGTGAAAAAAATCTAGCGGAAAACGAAAGCCCAGAAAAAGACAACAGAAATAAATGCCATGTTAGAAGCAAGGGACATAAAAATAAATACAATTCAAAATCACATAGTGATTATTAGTAATTATCCCATAACAGAAAATAAAAAATTGAAATATAAAATGATTAATGGCTGATTTTTGAGTAGATAAGTGATTTGGAATATGCAATATTATAAAGAATAACATAAGCAAAATTATGGTTTATGACCAGAAAAGCAATAGAACATGAGGATTTAGGCATAAAAGAAGAAAAATCTTTCTGAAATAAATACCTCCTTTAAAAAAATTATGATTAAGTAATATGTAAGGAATGATGCTAAAGCTGAAACTCCAGTACTTTGGCCACCTCATGCGAAGAGTTGACTCATTGGAAAAGACTCTGATGCTGGGAGGGATTGGGGGCAGAAGGAGAAGGGGACGACCGAGGATGAGATGGCTGGATGGCATCACTGACTGGATGGACGTGAATCTGAGTGAACTCCGGGAGTTGGTGATGGACAGGGAGGCCTGGCGTGCTGCGATTCATGGGGTTGCAAAGAGTCGGACATGACTGAGCAACTGAACTGAATTGAATATTTGCATAGTTCTCAAAAAACATAAAGCACCTAATTAATTGTATATAGGATACATTGTCTTCAGTTACAAAGGCAACATGAAAAATATTTTATGTATGCCAGAACTTCAGGAATAGAACATTGATATTTAAGGTCCTTAGTAAAAGACAGACAAATATTTAGTCAAATAATGTAGAAACCTGGAATGGAGAAGCAAGGTGTGGGCATTACATCTCTTTAAAAAATGAACAAAGAAACCTACTAAGCCATTTCAAAATGTTTGTAAAATATAAATATTATAAACCTTATTTAAAAAAATAATCCAATTAACAAAACAATAGGAGATAAGAAATGAGAGTTGGCAGGAACTTCCTGTATGGTAGTATTATCATTTTTCACAGAGGAGAGTCAACAGAGTATTAAGAAGCTTAAATTTTTAAAATGAAATCTCTAACATCAAAATTATTTCTAATATATTTTTTATGTTCAGTATCATTTTTGCAAACATATCATTTGTAAACATATCTGATTTTCAGTAATTTCTTCCCTTTCACTTCTGTTTCATTGTTTTACTAACTCTTAAATTAAATTTAATATAACTGATCCAAAAGACATTGATAGTATAAATTCAACTTTGTCTGAAAATCTGTTAATGTCAGTTAAACAAGATTTCAGCTGAAAATAACGGAAAATATGACTTCTGTTGCTATAAACATAAATAATGTTTATTTATCTAATATAATAAAAAAACAATTGAGAGATAGGCAGCTGCTGAACCAATGACTCAAAAGTTTGTGCAATTATTAATTGTTTTCTCCCATTCCAAGAAAGAAAAGGGTAGCAGACAAGGGGTAGGGAGTGTGATCAGACTTGTGCTTATGTTTCACTCACCACTCCTGGCTTCAGGGGAGTCTGGACAAGTGACTCATACAGACTTTCTAATGTGATTAGAGTAGGTAAGGGTAAGAGGTTGAGTAATCTGAGCTAGGTGTCTACTACATGTTCCCTCTTTATAGAATAATGGAAGAGTTTCACAAATAAAGTGTAACTTTTCTTCTTTTTTAAACCACAGATAATGTATAGATTTTTTTCAAAGTTTTTATATTTATTTATTTTAAATTGGTTGATGGTTGCTTTACAATATTGGTTTGATTTCTGTCATACATCAACATGTATTAACCATAGGTATACATATGCCCCCTCCCTCTTAAATCTCCCTCCCACCTCCCCCCATTCCCACCCCTTTAGGTTATTACAGAGCCCCAGTTTGAGTTCCTTGAGTTATACAGCAAATTCCCATTGGCTATCTATTTACATGTGCTACTGTATAAGCATCCAGCTACTCTCTTCATTTATCTCACTCTTTCCCTCTTCTCTCCCACCCAATTTTTTTTAATCTGATATTTTATATTTTGAAAACAAAAGGATGTACAATTAAAGATATATCATCAATATCTATCCATGTAGTTGAAGCCAATGAAAATATTCATTAAATATATAACATCATTTTGCGTAGATGGAAATCACATGGGATAACTCTAGTAATGAAAATACATATAAATATTATGTATGCTTACAATATATGCTAACTATATTGCCATTGTAATAATTTTAAATGTTTATTTAACAAAGATATTCCCTAAGTTCCAATATGATGCTCAGCAACATTTTTTTAGAGAATTTGTAGTCATTAACAGCATTCTCATTATCTAAGAGGAAATGACACATCTCTTGTGAAGTTCTAGCAATGTTATCTGTTACATCTTTGTTTTCAAGCTTCTTTCACTACGTTCATCTGTTACAACTCTTTCTAGTCATAAATTGGCTTGGTTCAATGACTATAGTATTTTTACAACAAGAAATAGTTTTGGATAGAGTCATTTTTCAATCATTCTCTTACAATCGACATTGCTGTCCATGTTGTGAGGACCAAACCAGAACTAGCTGGTCATTTACAGCCTGGCAGGTCGCACACAGTCACAGTCCACACAATATCCAAACCCTCTTTCAGTTGGTATACTGGCATTGCTTTAGAAATTATTGATATAAATATTTTTTTTCTTAAAATATTTCTACTCTCTGCTTCCTTTCATTAGACTTCTGGATAAATTATTTTTACAATGCTTAATAGCTTAATAAAAAGTTGAGCTCTTTATTAAACTGTGTCAACAATTTCTTGTTTTTCAAGATTCCTTATTATCAGTTGAAGCGTCTGCAATTCTAAGACTACTCAAAATAACATCAGTTCAGTTCAGTTCAGTCGCGCAGTCGTGTCCCACTCTATGAATCGCAGCACGCCAGGCCTCCCTGTCCATCACCAACTCCCTGAGTTCACTCAGACTCACGTCCATTGAGTCCATGATGCGATCCAGCCATCTCATCCTCGGTCGTCCCTTTCTCCTCCTGCCCCCAATCCCTCCCAGCATCAGGGTCTTTTCCAATGAGTCAACTCTTCGCATANCATTCTGAAGGAGATCAACCCTGGGATTTCTTTGGAAGGAATGATGCTAAAACTGAAGCTCCAGTACTTTGGGCACCTTATGCGAAGAGTTGACTCATTGGAAAAGACCCTGATGCTGGGAGGGATTGGGGGCAGGAGGAGAAAGGGACGACCGAGGATGAGATGGCTGGATGGCATCACAGACTCAATGGACGTGAGTCTGAGTGAACTCCGGGAGTTGGTGATGGACAGGGAGGCCTGGCGTGCTGCGATTCATGGGGTCGCAAAGAGTCGGACACGACTGCGCGACTGAACTGAACTGAAGAAACCTTACCTACATAGTAAAAACACACTAGATGGCCTCACTTAGGAAAACTAAACTTGATTTTTTCACCTATATAATGACCCCATAAGATACTGGAAGGGGTAGTTTCTGTGCTGTTAACTCTTTCAGTTGTCACTTTGAAAAAATAATATATATCAATTCAAGAAATAAAGTACCCTCTTACATTTATGTGTTCAAATAACAGTTCATGACAAGCTCACAAATATCTACATATAACTGAAGGTAGTAATTGTCCCTATTTTAGAGATGGGTAAAACGAATCTCAGAGAGGTTAGGGATGCTGAGACTAATCCCAAGATCCTTTGCTACCTAGTCTTTTCTTTTATTCTTAGTGAACAATAAGTATGTAAGGAATCTTCTCTAGGGAATTTAATCTCATTTAAGAAATAGGGGTCCCCCCCTTTTGCTCTGTTGACTCAGCAAGGTGAAGAGGGAAAGGCCCCAAAGAGGACAACACATTTGATAGAAATTAGTTCTTTGACTATCTTAGTCCATTCAGGCTGCTACAACATAAATAGATTGGGTGGCTTATAAGCAACAAAAACAAATTATTTTTCACAGTTCTGGAGGCTGGGAAGTCCAAGATCAAGGGGACAGCATATTCAGCATGTGATGACATCACTTCCTGGCTCATGGATAGCCTTCTTCTTCCTGATTACTGACAAGGTGGAAGGAACAAGGGAGCTCTGTCTTTGCCAGTGTGTATGACTTTTATTTTATTTCTATGCTTTATTGCATCAGCAAGGATTTTTAGTTCAACCTTGAAAAGGAGTGGCAAGAGGGAGCATCCTTGCCTTGTGCCTGATATCAGTGGGAAAGCCTGGAGTTCTTGCCGTTTAGTGTTAGCTGTAGGTTTCTTGTGTGTGTACACTTAGTCACTCAGTCACGTCCAACTCTTTGTGGCCCCATGGACCATGGCCTATATGGCTCCTCTGTTCATGGAATTTTCCAGGCAAGAATACTGGAGCAGGTTGTCATTTTCTACTCCAGGGGATCTTCCTTACCCAGGGATTGATCCCACACCTCTTCCATCTCCTCCTGCACTGGCAGGCAGATTCTTTACCACTCTACCACCTGGTAAGCTGCAGATTTTGTGTAGTCTTATTAAGTTGCAAAAGTCTTCTTCTATCAGCTTAGGTTTTTTTGAGCACTTAACTATATATTAGCTACTGAGTTCAGCACTTTATGTGTACTGTTTCACTTCAGTCCTATGCATTTGGTAATATTATCTAGTTTTATGTTTCGTGTGAGATGTTCAATCACTTTCCGAGGTATCAGTGCTAAATTGATCTAACAAGCTAGCAAACAACACCTTCTACACATTATAGCAGTCCCTGTGTCTGCTCTTACCTCATAGTTCTTTATTTTCTGTTTCCTTTTTCTGTGTCCTCCTACTGGAATATTAAAAAATATGATGGCAGAGACATCTCTGTGTTTTTTCACTATATAATTTCCAGTGTCCAAAATGATATCTTGCCCACAAACAGTTGCTAAATGAATACATAAATTAGAAAACTGCTTCTGAGTGCAGGTATTCTGGTGCCTAAGCTCTTAATTGGGCTTCCTTGGTATCCCAGTTGGTAAAGTCAGCCTGCAGTACAAGAGACTCAGGTTCAGTCCCTGGGTCAGGAAGATCCCCTGGAGAAGGAAATGGCAACCCACTCCAGTATCCTTGCCTGGAAAATCTCACGGACAGAAGGGCCTGGTGGGTTGTAGTCCACGAAGTCGAAGAGTTGGGCATGACTTAATGACTTTCACCTTTCAAGCTCTTATTAATTATCATATACTACTTTTGAAACAGAACCATGAAAGAATCTTACTGAATACCTTCACTCTATGGACCAAAATTGATCAGGTGATAGTATTTTCTCTTAAGTTTCTATGGCTAAAGGTATGGGTGAAAGATGGATGGGCTCCTACTGTGAAGCCACAATCCTCGGTTTGACAATATAGTGGTGGTGCTGGTGGTTGAGTTGCTAAGTCGTGTCCGACTCTTGTGACCCCATGGACTGTAGCCCACCAGAAAATTACACCCAATAGTTGGTATCATTGATTAAATCAGAATGTAAGAACTGAAACACAGAAGAAAAATCTGAAATTAAAAAAAAATTCCTTATGTATTTCAAACTAGTTTAAACTGAAAAACAAAAGAGACTTCTGCCATTACTTTAAACTTGTTGGCTGCTGTATATCATTATTACTCTTGAGATCTTCCTATTATTTCAAAATTGTGAGCTATACGAAGTTAAAATTAGTAAGGGGATTTGAGTCTCTATATTTCCCAGCTCGATTTTTTTTTAACCTGAATAATTTGCATGTACACACTCAGAGTTTTGATTCTGTAATTTTATTGCCAGTTATGAAACAGTCAGGTTACAGCAGTAAGTTAATAAGTAGAGACCACAAAAGTATTACAACAACAGGGCCTTTGTGGCATTCCAAAGAAATCAAAGGCAGAGGTAATATGTTTGGTTAGACTCAAGTTGTGTGGCTGTTTAGAATAAGTTCATTCTGCACTACTTGTCTAAAGTCAGTCCAGGAATCTCCCGGTCTGTTCCAGAATGTCACTGTACAATTATAATTAGTTATGTTCTACTCTGTGCAACTGCTGATTTGTATAGATAACTTTGTTTAGAGCTGGTTCAATAGCAAAGAGATTCAAGAAATCATCTTTATTAGTTTTTCAAAGTAATACATGCACTGAAAGATATACGAGAAAGAAAAAAAGTATTACTAAAACTGGAAAATATACCTCATTTATATGTATCCCCAGACAGTTATCCATGGATACTGTTTGAAAAACTTAAAATTTATGCTAATAATAATAAAAAAAAAACACCTCACTTTCTTCACTCAGTAAGCCAAAAAGGACATCCTTTTTATTTCCCACCATAGTAAATGCCAATTACTAAAGACTCATTTGCCAATAATTTAGTTATATTATTTCTAATCCTCATCACAAACATACAAATAGCAATAATTTTGCCCATTTTTAACAGGAAGCTAATGCATTTACCTAGAGTCATATTACTAGGTTTAGAAGCCTGCTTTGTCTGACTTTAAGGTATATCAGTTCAGTTGAGTCGCTCAGTCATGTCTGACTCTTTGTGACCCCATGAACCACAGCACGCCAGGCCTCCCTCTTATCACCGACTTCCAGAGTTCACTCAGATTCATGTCCATCGAGTCGGTGATGCCATCCAGCCATCATCCTCTGTTGTCCCCTTCTCCTGCCCCCAATCCCTCCCAGCATCAGGATCTTTTCCAATGAGTCAACTCTTCACATGAGGTGGACAAAGTACTGGAGTTTCAGCTTTAGAATCATTCCTTCCAAAGAACACCCAGGACTGATCTTTAGAATGGACTGGTTGGATCTCCTTGCAGTCCAAGGGACTCTCAAAAGTCTTCTCCAACACGACAGTTCAAAAGCATCAATTCTTCAGTGCTCAGCTTTCTTCACAGTCCAACTCTCACATCTATACTTGACCACTGAAAAAACCATAGACTTGACTAGGCGGACACTCTAAAATGTATAGTGAATAGTTTGTGATTACTAAAGTATGTTTTTCATAAGGTCTGCTTCTGTATCACCTGGAAAGATCTGCTAATGAGTATCTTTTTATGATGACAAGCTTCATGTCTATCATTTGGGATTTTTTTTCTGAAGAGGAACATGCATTCTCTTTTTATGCTTGGTAAAAAGCATATATTTGTTAAGAGTTTCATGGACTCGCAAGGAGACCAAACCAGTCAATTTTTTTAAAAATCAGCCACTAAATCTGAAACTCCAATACTTTGGTCACCTGATGTGAAGAACTGACTCATTGGAAAAGACCCTGATGCTGGGAAAGATTAAAGGCAGGAGGAGAAGAGGGTGACAGAGGATGAGATGGTTGGATAGCATCACTGACTCAATGGGCACAAATTTGATCAAACTCCAGGAGACAGTGAAGGACAAGGAAGCCTGGCATACTGCTGTCCATGGGGTTGCAAAGAGTCAGACACGACCTAGCAACTGAGCAACAACAACAAGAAGCTATAAGTCTATATCTTTATTTTTTAATAGTCACATTAGGAGAGAATGAAGAAATTGAGATCATCTTTCACGAAGAAGTAAAATACAACTATATCCAATAGACTGGAGAGGGATGTTGTGACTCCAGCAGGCCTTTGCCCCAGGCCCCATTTGGCACATTGACTGACAGCTGGTGGCATGTGAAGATTTACATGCCCAACGAGGACCAGCAGTAAGACAACTAAGGCACCAGGCATATGTTCCGGCTACATGGAGCAGCTGAAGCGCATGCTCCTGCTAGTCACAGCCTTAGAAAATGTGGTTCACTGGAGAAAGGAATGGCAAACCACTTCAGTATTCTTGTCTTGAGAACCCCATGAACACAATGGAGGGGGTGTATCGATTATTTTGTTGCCAGCACAGCCAGTTTTTCCCATTCATTCAGGATATCGAGTGCTTACTGTGAACCATTCTTTTCTGAGAAAGAATGTTGATAATCTAACATAAGCTATCTCATCAAGAGACCTCCATAACCTTAAAAGTAAATCTTTATGTTTTCAGGTAAAATTAGAGAAATAGTATTCACTTCAGCATTTAACTAAATATCTATTATTTTGCAAGTACAATGGCTTGGAATAGTAAAGCTTTGTCTTTGGAGCCAGACAGACATAAGATCCAATCTATCTGTTACTCTTTCTTTTGTAAGGTCAAATGAGATAAACTGTTTAACTGCACTGTCTCCGTAAATTCAGCTATAAAACTGAGATCATAAAACTTAACTGGTGTGATCATCAAATGAGATGGCATGTGAAAGGCATGTAATTGATTCTATCATTTTAGTAATTGATACAGAACCTTAAGCAAATTCTAGTTCAACTTTCTGATTTTTTGGCAAAGAACCACGAGAACCAGAGTTTCTTGGTGGTATTTCAAAGTTACAAAACAAGGCAGAGACATCATGGTCTACAGCCTACAATTCCTGATCTCTATTAGTTCAGTACTGAGTTTCTGTGTTGTTGTTTAGTCATGAAGCTGTGTCTGACCCTTTTACGACCCCATGGACTGTAGCCCCGCCAGGCTCCTCTGTCCATGGGATTTCCCAGGCAAGAATACTGGAGTGGGTTGCCATTTCCTTCTCCATGGGATCTTCCCAATCCAGGGACCAAGTCTGCATTCCTGCATTGGCAGGTGGATTCTTTACCACCAAGCCACCTGGGAAGCCCCTCAATGCTAAGTATTTTGTATTAAACCAAAATCTGATGAAGATAAGTATTCCTTTAACTAGGGTTCAGTTCTGGTTTTTCCCTCCTTCCTTCTTTCCTGTCTTCCTCTGCCTCATCCCCCTAGCCTTCCTCTCCTTCCTCATAGTGTTATTCAGCAAAACCCACTCCAATATTTTCACCTGGAGAATTCCATGGACAGAAGAGCCTGGTGGGCTACAGTCCATGGGGTCACAGAGAGCCAGACACACCTGGGTGACTAACACAGAATATATCAAGGGAATGCTAGTACTAGAGTGATTTTTTTTACTTGACAGAGTAATGAATGGCTCACAGTTAAAGAAGTAGCTGGAATTAGCTGGCCTCAAAAGTTGGAAACTTCTGGCTTTTTAATCTGCCTTCTCGATCTTTTATTAACAAAAACACCATTAACCAGAGCGGTAATTCACAGCTGCACATTTCATTTAGACCTTTCTTCTACTTTACAACCTGGGAATGGCAGTCAGCTGACATTAAAGGAGTCTGGATCATTTGGAAATATCTATATAACCTTGATCTCTCCTGTCTCATGGAGATATTATCACTCCATTGTCCCTAAATAAACACTCAATTTCTGAGACAGTTTGACTCTTAAGATGTGGGGAGGTCATTGCACTGGGGGAGTAATTCTTTCAGAACTAAAGCTTCTTATTCTCAGACTTTTTACTTCCATCATTAGGACGCAGAAACCCTGACTCTTCCACAACAGAGTCTATTTAGTGCTGCCATTTCTATAGATGTCATTAAATACATCCTTTCCTTTTTGGATTTCCTTTTAAAAATCCTGCTTCATATCTTTTTTCATTGTAATTATTCATAGCAAAGATTCAAGCCAGGTTCATCATGTCATAATACATTTTGTTGCAACATGATATGATCAGAAGTGATGTTCCAAAATTCTGAATCAATACACTGCATCCAGACTTGATTGTTAAAGTGAATTGAATACAAAGGCTAATTTTTCATCTAAAATGATAATATAAATGGAGGCTCCAATGAATACTAATGTTGCCTGGGCAGAATTTATTTTTCTGTATATAATAATCCATTTTGATATTTATTTACTTATTTATTTAAGAAATATATCAAGTTAAAACTAAAACTCATATTTCAGAGGTCTGTTTATAATCTACTCATTTTAAGAAGAATATGATAGAGACATTAACATAGATTGCTTTATAGAGTTTATGGTTATTGGGAGCAATAAAGTTAATTTTAATATACTTAGAAATTTTGGAAAAATACCAATGTTTAAAAGAAAAAATTGAAGAGAAAAACTAGTTTTAAGGAACTTATATTTAGATGAATGGCACACCATCATTACAAAGCAAAAATAATTCACTTTAGACCTACCCTAATACTCACGTATCAAGTGATTTGGTACCCCCAAGGTAACCTCCCTGCAAAATACATTTTTCCATTGTAACTGGAAGCTCTGTGCCATTTTATTTACTACAGAACTATAGAATTATTTCTTATGGAAATTCTTGAGTTTGAATTCAGTAATACACAGAATTCAATAATACACAAAAGTCATGAAAGAATAATTACATTGTTATTAAGTCAAAATTAAAAATAAGTTCTATCTATTGACATAATAGAATGCTATAATGGAAGTAACATAGCAAATAGAAAACAGCCTGGATTAGAAAACTCAATCCTGCCACTGAGATTTTGACAACCTGGGAAAAATCTCCTAACCACTTTCAATATCATTTCTCTTATCTTTAAAAATGAGAAAAATCAACAATTACTTTTATCATCTCATACAGTATATTATACTGTATGCCTTTATGTTGTTCCATTAAGGAGAAAAAATTCAGCTTATTTCTCAGGATTTGTAGCAGATAAACTGAGGAATTCAGTAACCATCCTTTGAGTTTAGCAGGCAGGAGTCCCACATCCTCATTCTCTAAATTTAGCCCAGTATATAAGCAGTGGTTGTAAAGTGGTTAACTTTCTGGGCAATGCGGCCCTGATTTACATCCTTAGCATGTCACCTTGTTTCATTATTGTCTTTTTTTTCTTCTTCTTCTTTTATTAGTACTGTCTCTATTAAAAGATTTGTTTTATAGAAAAGAGAAATCTAAAAGTAGTTAAAGGTCATTTATCTCATTGAGTAGTTCAGTTCAGTTCAGTCACTCAGTCGTGTCTGACTCTTTGTGACCCCAAAGACTGTAGCACACCAGGCCTCCCTGTCCATTGCCAACTCGTGGAATTTACTCAAACCTAGATGCATTGAGTCAGTGATGCCATCCAACCATCTCATCCTCTGTCATCCCCTCCTCCTCCTGCCAGTTGTAAGGGTCTGGGCAATGCGGCCCTGATTTACATCCTTAGCATGTCACCTTGTTTCATTATTGTCTTTTTTTTCTTCTTCTTCTTTTATTAGTACTGTCTCTATTAAAGATTTGTTTTATAGAAAAGAGAAATATAAAAGTAGTTAAAGGTCATTTATCTCATTGAGTAGTTCAGTTCAGTTCAGTCACTCAGTCGTGTCTGACTCTTTGTGACCCCAAAGACTGTAGCACACCAGGCCTCCCTGTCCATTGCCAACTCGTGGAATTTACTCAAACCTAGATGCATTGAGTCAGTGATGCCATCCAGCCATCTCATCCTCTGTCATCCCCTCCTCCTCCTGCCTTTAATCTTTCCCAGCATCAGGGTCTTTTCAAATGAGTCAGTTCTTTGCATCAGGTGGCTGAAGTGAAGAACTAAAGAGCCTCTTGAAGAAAGTGAAAGAGGGGAGTGAAAAAGCTGGCTTAAAACTCAACATTCAAGAACTAAGATCATGGCATCTGGTCCCATCACTTCATGGCAAATAGATGGGGAAACAATGGAAACAGTGACAGATTTTATTTTCTTGGGCTCCAAAATCAGTACATATCGTGACTGCAGCCATGAAATTAAGACACTTGCTCCTTAGAAGAAAAGATATGATGAACCTAGGCAGTGTATTAAAAAGCAGAGACATTACTTTGCTGACAAACATCCACCTAGTCAAAGTTATGGTTTTTCTAGTAGTCATGTATGGATGTGAAAGTTGGACAATAAAGAAAGCTGAGTACTGAAGAACTGATGCTTTTGAATTGTGATGTTGGAGAAGACTCTTGAAAGTCCCCTGGACTGAAAGGAAATCAAACAAGCCAATCTTAAAGGAAATCAGTCCTGAATATTCATTGGAAAGACTCATGCTAAAGCGGAAGCTCCAGTGCTTTGGCCACCTGATGTGAAGAACTGACTCCTTAGAAAAGACCCTGATGCTGGGAAAGATTGAAAGCAGAAGGGGTCACCAGATAATGAGATGATTGGGTGGCATAACTAACTCAATGGACGTGAGTTTGAGGACGTTCCAAGAGTTGGTGATGGACAGGGAAGCCTGGAATGCTGCAGTCCAGGGAATCACAAAGAATTGGACTCAACTGAGGACCAAACTGTTCAGTTCAGTTCTGTCGTTCAGTCATGTTCGACTCTTTGCGACCCCATGAATCACAGCACGTCAGGCCTCCCTATCCATCACCAACTCCCGGAGTTCACTCAGACTCACATCCATTGAGTCAGTAATACCATCCAGCCATCTTATCCTCTGTTGTTCCCTTCTCCTCCTGCCCCCAATCCCTCCCAGCATCAGAGTCTTTTCCAATGAGTCAACTCTTCGCATGAGGTGGCCAAAGTACTGGAGTTTCCGCTTTTGCATCATTCCTTCCAAAGAAATCCCAGGGCTGATCTCCTTCAGAATGGACTGGTTGGATCTCTTTGCAGTCCAAGGGACTCTCAAGAGTCTTCTCCAACACCAGAGTTCAAAAGCATCAATTTTTTGGTGCTCAGCATTCTTCACAGTCCAACTCACACATCCATACATGACCACTGGAAAAACCATAGCCTTGACTAGACGGACCTTAGTTGGCAAAATAATGCCTCTGCTTTTGAATATGCTATCTAAGTTGGTCATAACTTTTCTTCAAAGAAGTAAGCATAAGTAAGGACCAAACTGTAATGACACATTATAAAAAACAATAACAACAGCCTGCTCTCTCTAGCCACAAAAAAGGGAAACCTATCAAGACAGAAAACTTATCAACAATATCTGCTTTACTGCAGTCAAACAGAAAAAAAAAAAATCCTGTGGAAAAATCTATGACCACATTTCCATCTATATCAGGAAAAAGATGAGTGTGGCACTTCCACTTGTAAGAAGGTGCCTTACTATCCCTGCTGAGATGGTATCAAAGAAGGCCAAGTAAGAGTAAAGACTTCAGTTCCCACTGGAGGGCAATGAAGTCCATCACCAAAGGTGTTAGTGGAGGTTGAACTTTTACATCTACTCGGAATTAACAGAGTCCCCTACCTACTCCACAATGGAGTCGTGTCAAGAAAGCCTTGTGGGGATAATGACTTTGACGTCTTTGACGTTAGTAATAGGGCCACCTCTACCACAGTGTCAGTGGCAATCGCATGAGGAGATCCAGCAATAATATCTCACTCTCCTTGAGGGTCACTGGAGGCTGAGTAGAGAATCTGGGCTCTTGTCTCTACCTGGCAATAATGAAATAGTCTTTCTTCTTCCACTGCATGAGAGGTGTCACAGAAAGGCAGCTAACACAGAAGTTTTAAATAAGATCCAAAGTTTCACACATATTATGAACATGTTCTGATTTAAATAGAACTTTGCTCATGATCAAGAACTATGAAAATTTCAAGACAAGATCAAGATGGCAAAGTAGAAGGATATCATCTTATCCTGCCAGAGCACCAAAATCACAACTAGCTGTTGAACAACCATCGACAGGAAGACAGTGGAACCCACAAAGAATAAGATACCCCACATCCAAGGACAAATGAGAAGCTACAACAAAACAGNTGGCAAGTAGAAGGATATCATCTTATCCTGCCAGAGCACCAAAATCACAACTAGCTGTTGAACAACCATCGACAGGAAGACAGTGGAACCCACAAAGAATAAGATACCCCACATCCAAGGACAAATGAGAAGCTACAACAAAACAGTAGGAGGGGAACAATTACTATAAAATCAAATCATATACCTGCCAAGTGGACAACTCAGAAACTGGAGAATAATAAGACAAAGGAAGTTCTCAAACTGTTGTGAAGGTTCTAGACCCCACATCAGGCTCCCCAACCTGGAGATCTGGCCAAGGGACTGAGAATCCACAGGGGATCTAACTGTGAAGGCCAGTGGAATTTGATTACAGAGTTCCCATAGGACTGGGGGAAACAGAGACTCTTGGAGGGGACAAACAAAATCTTGTGTACCCCAGGACCCAGGGAAAAAGAGTAGTCACCCTACAGGAGATTGAGCCAGAACTACCTGTGAGTGTTTGAGGCTATCCTGCAGAGGCATGAGTCAGCAGTGGCCTGCCACGGGGACAGGGTCACTGGCAGTAGCAGTTCTGGAGATCTGTCTCAGCATACGTTCTCTTGGAGGCCTACAATAGCCCTTCTATAGAAGCCTATAGACTTCAGTACTGGGTTGTCTCAGACCACAACAACTAACAGGGAGGGAGCACAGCACCCCATCCCTGATCAGCAGAAAATTGGATTGAAGTTTTACTGAGCACAGCCCTGTCCACCAAAGTAAGACCCAATTTCCCCCAGAGCCAGTTCCTTGCATCAGAAAGCTTGCACAAGCCTCTTACCTTATCCACTAGAAGGCAGACAGAAGAAGTAAGAACTACAGTCTCATCAGCCTCCAGAATTAATACCACAATCACAGAAAGCTATCCAAAAACATGGCCCGAAAAGATACATGCACCCCAGTGTTCATTGCAGCACTGTTGACAATAACCAAGACATGGAAACAACCTACATGACCATTGACAGATGAATGGATAAAGAAGATATGGTACATATATTCAATGGAATATTCCTCAGCCTTTAAAGAGAATGAATAAGGTCATTTTCAGCAACATGGATGGCTCTAGAGAGTGTCATAATGAGTGAAGTAAGTCAGAAAGTGAAGGTGAAATACATGATATCTCATATTTGGAATCTAAAAAGAAAAAAATTAACTTATTTACAAAACAGAAAGAGACTTAGTCTTAGAAAATGAACTCATGATTGTTAGGGGGAAGGGACAGTTAAGGACTTTGGGAAGGTCATGGACACACGATTATATTTAAAATGGATAACCAGCAAAAACCTATTGTATAGCAACATGGAGCTCTGCTCAATGTTATGTGCCAGCCTGGATGGGAGAGGGGTTTGGGGGAGAATGGATTCAAGTCTATGTATGGCTGAATGCCTTCCTTGTTCACCTGAAACTATCACAATATTGTTAATCAGCAATATCCCCAATACAAAATGCTTTTGGTGTTAAAAAAAAAAAACAATAAAAATAAAATTTAAAAAAAGAAGAGAAAGGGGAAGTACCCTTTAAAAAGAAAAAAAATGAAAATCTCAATCTTAATGGAAAAAAGATAATCAGTAGATGCCAACCCCAAGAAAAAGGAGATGTTAGAATTATATTACAAGAATTTTAAAGCAGCCATGATATAAATACCTCCACAGACAATTGCAAACATTCTTGAAACAAATTAAAAATTAGAATGCCTCAAGAAAAGAATACAAAGTACCAGTTAAGAAAGAAAAGATATAAAGAACCAAGTGGATATTTCACAAAAGAAAAATACAATAACCATCACTTTAAAACATAGTTGATATGATCAGTGGCAAATGGAGACCAGAGAAAAAATCAGGAATTGGAGAATGAACAACAAAAATTACTCAGCCTGAAAAATGGAAAGAAAATAAATTAACCTAACAAACTAACAAATAAACAAACAAACAAAAAAACAGTTAACAGAGCCTCTGAGATACGTTGAGATTATAACAAAAGATCTAATATTCATATCATTGGCGTTCTGGAAGTAGAGGAGAAAGAGGACAGGGCTTAAAAAAAAGTACTCAAAAAGGTAAAGGCTGAAACTGTCTCAATTCTGGCAAAATAAATAAATAAAATAAAAAAACAAACATAAAGGTTCGAGAAGCTGAACAACCCCAAACAGGATTAGCCCAAAGAACTGCATGTTAAGATACAGGTTAATCAAACTTCTAAAATTTAAATTCAAAACTTTGAAAGCAGCCAGTGAAAAAGGACACATTACTTACAGGAAAAAAAACAATAAAAATGATAACAGAACACTTACCAGAAACCCCGAAGGCCAAGAAAAGGTGGCACAACATCTTTTATTTCCTGAAAGAAAAACAAACAAACAAAAATATCAAGTTAAACTCCTATGCTGGCAAAAATATCCTTCAGAAGTGAAGAGGGAATCAAAGCATTCTCAGATGAACGAAAACTAATAGAATTTGTCACCGGCTAACTTACCTTGAAGGAATGGCCAGAGGACATTCTTCACACAGAGAGGAAACAGAAGAAACTTGAGACTAGGAAGGAAGAGGCAACATGGCAAGGAAAAATATGGGTAAGTAAATAGGCTTTCCTGTTGAATTTTTAAAATTATGTTTGGCATAAATTTGCAAAAACTATAGTATTGTTATAAATATGTGTAAAGGAAATATTTAAGACACCTATATTATAAACATGGGAGGATAAAAAAACATAAACGGGAGGTAAGTTTTCTGTTACTCACTTGAATTAATATATACAAAAAGATATCACTAAAAATCTATATAAAACTATATACTCAAACACTAGAGACAGATCAAAATGGAATTCTGAAAGATATTCAAGTAAAATACAGGAAGGCAGGAAAAAGAAGACAGGGAGATGAAAAAATGGGAAGAACAAGTGATAAATACAAAATAAAATTCTTACAGTATTTGAAACAAATACAGGAAATTAACTTTCATGTGGACATTAAGCAACACATACCCGAAATAACCAATTATATAAATTAGATGATATTGAAAAAATTCTAGAAAAACATAAACTACCAAAAGTGACTCATGAAGAAATAGAAAATCTGAATAGATCAATAATAAGTAAAGAGATTGACTCAGTAATTTAAATTTTCCCGCAAAGAGAAGCCCAGGCCCTGATGGCTTTCTGATGAATTCTACCAAACATTTAAAGAAAGCAACACCAATTTTTCACAAACTCTTCAAAAATAAAAGCACATAAAACACATTTCAACTCATTCTGACTCCAATATTACTCTGATATCAAAGCAGACCAAAGCATTACAGAAAACTACAGACTTAATCTAACACCTATTTAAAATGAAAACACAACACTATGGAATAGAATGGAACTTTTGCAATGTAATATAGATTACCTGCAAAAAAAGGCCACAACTAGTATCACACTCAGAGAAGGCAATGGCAACCCACTCCAGTACTCTCGCCTAGAAAATCCCATGGACGGAGGAGCCTGGTAGGCTGCAGTCCAAGGGGTCGCCAAGAGTCGGACACGACTGAAGCGACTTAGCAGCAGCAGCAGCAGTATCACACTTAATGGTGAGAAACTGAATGTTTTCCCTGCAATATCAGGAACAAGACAAGGATTTCTACCCTCATCACTTCTAGTTAGCATTATTCTAGGGCTTCTTCTTTGGGATCAGCAAGAGTCAGACATGACTGAGTGGCTGAAAATAAGAGCTTCTAACCAAGTCAGTGTATCAAGGAAAAGGAATTAAAGAATATAGGTTTGAAAGGAAGAATTTAAACCCTACGTATGTATCCAAGAGAGCTGAAAACATATCCACACAAAAGCATGAACACCGATATTCATAGCTGCTGCTCCTAAGTCGTGTCAGTCGTGTCTAACTCTGTGCGACCCCATAGACGACCCCATAGAAGGCAGCCCACCAAGCTCCTCTGTCTCTGGGATTCTCCAGGCAAGAATACTGGAGTGGGTTGCCATTTCCTTCTCCAGTCATGGCAGAATTTTTCAAATTAATCAAAATGTAGAAACAACCCAAATGGTCCTTCAGGTGATACATAGACATATTAAATGTGGTATATCCATACAACATAATATGATTCAGCTATAAATAAGGTACATGGATGAATCTTGGGGAAAAAAAAGAAGCATGCTAAGTGAAAAAACTCTGACACAAAGGGCCAATCCATACTAACAGTATTAGTCTATTAGTTCTTAGGAACAGGGACAGGTGTAAGGGGAGTGCCTGCTAATGTGTATCTTTTTGAGGCGATGAAATGGCTAATGGGTGTCTTTTTTGTTTTTTTCAAGGTGATAAAAATGTTTCAAAATTTGATATTAGTGGTGATTTGACAACTTTATGAATATACTTTAAAATATCAAAGTATATTTTATATATACTTTATATATCCTGTACTTTTAAAAGGATGCACTTCATAATTTTATCTCTATAAAGTTATCATTTTAAAAAATGCCTAGGTACAAATAACATCCTCCCCAGTCATGGCTCTTCATAAAACCACTTTATATACACTTCAATGGCACCCCCCACTCCAGTACTCTTGCCTGGAAAATCCCATGGACGGAGAAGCCTGGTGGGCTGTGGTCCATGGGGTCCTTAAGAGTCAGACACAACTGAGCAACTTCACTTTCACTTTTCACTTTCACGCATTGGAGAAGGAAATGGCAACCCACTCCAGTGTTCTTGTCTGGAGAATCCCAGGGACAGAGGAGACTGGTGGGCAGCCCTCTATGGGGTCACATAGAGTTGGACATGACTGAAGCGACTTAGCAGCAGCAGCAGTATAGATTACCCAGGAAATGCAGTGGATTAGAAACATGAGCACAAATAGATAGGGCTTTTAATAAAACAGCCATTTTTTAAAGATGAGATATTAATAAACTACAAGTTCCACCTGTGCTTCCTACTAGTACAAAAATTTATTATTTGGCCAGCAATGTCAACAGAATGATAGCAGCAGTATTCTCAATAAACTTGTTAATTGATTCTGGTGAATTTTAGTTAAATATACTCCTGCACATAGCTAGTTTTATTTTCCTGCTTTGTGAGTAATTATAACTCAAGTAGTAATGCTTCTGACTAGTAGAACTCATATTTCCATCAATACATGTGGACATTAAGCAACACATACTCCGAAATAACCAATTATATAAATTAGATGATATTGAAAAAATTCTAGAAAAACATAAACTACCAAAAGTGACTCATGAAGAAATAGAAAATCTGAATAGATCAATAATAAGTAAAGAGATTGACTCAGTAATTTAAATTTTCCCGCAAAGAGAAGCCCAGGCCCTGATGGCTTTCTGATGAATTCTACCAAACATTTAAAGAAAGCAACACCAATTTTTCACAAACTCTTCAAAAATAAAAGCACATAAAACACATTTCAACTCATTCTGACTCCAATATTACTCTGATATCAAAGCAGACCAAAGCATTACAGAAAACTACAGACTTAATCTAACACCTATTTAAAATGAAAACACAACACTATGGAATAGAATGGAACTTTTGCAATGTAATATAGATTACCTGCAAAAAAAGGCCACAACTAGTATCACACTCAGAGAAGGCAATGGCAACCCACTCCAGTACTCTCGCCTAGAAAATCCCATGGACGGAGGAGCCTGGTAGGCTGCAGTCCAAGGGGTCGCCAAGAGTCGGACACGACTGAAGCGACTTAGCAGCAGCAGCAGCAGTATCACACTTAATGGTGAGAAACTGAATGTTTTCCCTGCAATATCAGGAACAAGACAAGGATTTCTACCCTCATCACTTCTAGTTAGCATTATTCTAGGGCTTCTTCTTTGGGATCACAAGAGTCAGACATGACTGAGTGGCTGAAAATAAGAGCTTCTAACCAAGTCAGTGTATCAAGGAAAAGGAATTAAAGAATATAGGTTTGAAAGGAAGAATTTAAACCCTACGTATGTATCCAAGAGAGCTGAAAACATATCCACACAAAAGCATGAACACCGATATTCATAGCTGCTGCTCCTAAGTCGTGTCAGTCGTGTCTAACTCTGTGCGACCCCATAGACGACCCCATAGAAGGCAGCCCACCAAGCTCCTCTGTCTCTGGGATTCTCCAGGCAAGAATACTGGAGTGGGTTGCCATTTCCTTCTCCAGTCATGGCAGAATTTTTCAAATTAATCAAAATGTAGAAACAACCCAAATGGTCCTTCAGGTGATACATAGACATATTAAATGTGGTATATCCATACAACATAATATGATTCAGCTATAAATAAGGTACATGGATGAATCTTGGGGAAAAAAAAGAAGCATGCTAAGTGAAAAAACTCTGACACAAAGGGCCAATCCATACTAACAGTATTAGTCTATTAGTTCTTAGGAACAGGGACAGGTGTAAGGGGAGTGCCTGCTAATGTGTATCTTTTTGAGGTGATGAAATGGCTAATGGGTGTCTTTTTTGTTTTTTTCAAGGTGATAAAAATGTTTCAAAATTTGATATTAGTGGTGATTTGACAACTTTATGAATATACTTTAAAATATCAAAGTATATTTTATATATACTTTATATATCCTGTACTTTTAAAAGGATGCACTTCATAATTTTATCTCTATAAAGTTATCATTTTAAAAAATGCCTAGGTACAAATAACATCCTCCCCAGTCATGGCTCTTCATAAAACCACTTTATATACACTTCAATGGCACCCCCCACTCCAGTACTCTTGCCTGGAAAATCCCATGGACGGAGAAGCCTGGTGGGCTGTGGTCCATGGGGTCCTTAAGAGTCAGACACAACTGAGCAACTTCACTTTCACTTTTCACTTTCACGCATTGGAGAAGGAAATGGCAACCCACTCCAGTTTCTTGTCTGGAGAATCCCAGGGACAGAGGAGACTGGTGGGCAGCCCTCTATGGGGTCACATAGAGTTGGACATGACTGAAGCGACTTAGCAGCAGCAGCAGTATAGATTACCCAGGAAATGCAGTGGATTAGAAACATGAGCACAAATAGATAGGGCTTTTAATAAAACAGCCATTTTTTAAAGATGAGATATTAATAAACTACAAGTTCCACCTGTGCTTCCTACTAGTACAAAAATTTATTATTTGGCCAGCAATGTCAACAGAATGATAGCAGCAGTATTCTCAATAAACTTGTTAATTGATTCTGGTGAATTTTAGTTAAATATACTCCTGCACATAGCTAGTTTTATTTTCCTGCTTTGTGAGTAATTATAACTCAAGTAGTAATGCTTCTGACTAGTAGAACTCATATTTCCATCAATTTTTTAATGATTCCAGTTATTGACATCTCACTATAATTTGACTGTTTCTTAACTCATGCTAATAGCTTACATTCAAAATTAGCTTTTGTTTGTAATGTATTTTATCAGAAGGTTAGTTGTGGTTTATTTAGGAGAAAACATAAGACACAAAGCCTCAAAACTCTCTTTACTATAATCCTAAACACTCTTATTACTGCAACACTCTGTTGCTATTGCTTTTAAAATGTAAGTACTCTAAATCTTGAGAGAAAGAAAAACAATTTATTTCCAGCTTAAGCAAAACAAACAGAAAAAATGACAATAACTATTTTCTTTTCTTACATAAAAGAAGACCATGGCTTGTATAGTGACCCCATAAATGTATATTTCTAGTTCTCATCATCCCATTCAGTCACAATTTTACACACACTCATAGGTAGCTCAGATGGTAAAGAGCCTGCCTACAATGCAGGAAACCCAGCTTTGATCCCTTGGTTGGGAAGATCCCCTGGAGAAGAAAATGGCAACCCAGTCCAGTATTCTTGTCTGGAGAATCCCATGGACTGAGGATCCTGGCAGGCAACAGTCCATACGGTCACAAAGAGTCAGACACAACCAGCAACTAAGGACTCACACACATAATTCTAAGAATAAAATCATTTAAGAGCAAATGATATTGAAACAATTGTTATCCTCGATAAACACTGAAATAATTGTCCTCATTACCTATGCATGATATAAATATTATTACTTGTTAAAAATTAATTTAAAATGAAAATATATCTACCCAAGTACATAAATCAATATTAATATGTTTATTATACTAATAGTAAGAAAAATCCTGATATTAAAAAAATTGTTTTCTGGCCTGTCCCTCCTTAGTTACCAGATATTACTCAGGGGCGACCACTTTCAAGTCTTTAGCTGTTTCTTCTGATATTTATATGCATTTTTCTAAATAGAAAAACTCACACTACTTTTTAATTTAATCATTCTCTCATTATCTACTGCCTTCCCCTTATGGTAGTTAGAAGATATTTTACATTCTATTTCTTCCAATCTCACTTTTCACCTTCCCTCAAAATAGTTGTATCAACCAGGATTTTTTTTCATTAAAGCAATACTGACAATTTGAATTATTGAGACAATGTATACAATGTATACACTCTATATCACTCTGTATATCTTCCTTCTTGTTCAGCTTTTTTTTTGTTTCTGCTATAGCTATTCATTTTTTCATTGGCTTAGTTTTCTATGTAAGCCTTACATTTATTCCATGTTGCTGTGAATTTGTCAAATATCTATCAATAATTTTCTCCTAATATTCAAACACATTGAATAATCTGTCATTTGCATGTGCTTCCTGGAGCATTGTCCCTTCCTCACGCAGCCTTCTGTTCTGACGTGCAGAGCTTGTTCCCTGGACTTAGAGAACAGAGGCTTCCCAGGAGTTCCCTCTTGCTGATTTCTCTCTAGGATTCCTTTTTCTGCACCCTTGGCTGTACTTTCCTTCTTACTGCATCCCTCATTATACTGAATGAAGAACACCCTCTTGTTTGAGTTGTTGTTGTTGTTATTACTATTATTGAATGTCTAAAAATCATTTTATTTTTACCCCTATACTTGATTTGGGGTGGGGAACTAGGTGTAAATACGACATTTAAAAAACACTGTGGTCCCCCTCTCCCCTCAGGCATTTGAGGGCATTTCTTCTAGTATCTAGAGTTGTTGATTCAAAGTATGATGAAATTCCGAATCCCATATTTTACTAATTGATCTGTCCTTCACTTTGGAAGCTGCAGTGACTTCTCTTTAACCTGGTTTTCATCTTGACTTGGGGATCATCTTTTTCATTCATTTTCCTGGGATGATCAAAGCATCCTTATACTTTCCTTGATATATTCTATTGATAATTTTGTCCCTTCTTTTTTTTTCTGCTTTTCTGGACTTTTACCTACTCTTAGTTAGATATTAGAAAACTCATTTCATCTCCTCTGACTTATTTTCCATCTCTGTTCTTGTGTTTCCCTTTGAGTCATTACCTTGACTTATCTTCCCTGATTTTAATGTTTTATCCTCAAACCATTCTGTTTCTGTAGCTATTCCAAATTGTCTCTAGTTCTGTATAAAAGGTATATTAGTCAGCCTTCTCTAGAGAACAGAGGCAATAGTCTGTATATTATATGACAGAGGGGTTTATTTTAAAGAATTGGCTTACACAATGGGGGTGGACTTTAAACCTGAAATTCACAAAGCAGGCAGCTTGCAGGATAGCAGTTCTAACAGGAATGGGGAGCCTTTTGCAAAGTGCCAACAAGGGATTAATTTTCAAAATATACACACAGCTCATGCAGCTCAGTATCAAAGAAAACTACTCAATCAAAAACTAGGTAGAAGATCTAAATAGGCATTTCTTCAAAGAATATATACAAATGGCCAAAAGCACAAGAAAAGATGCTCAATGTTGCTAATTATTAGAAAAATACAAATTAAAACTGGGATGAGGTATTACTTCACAGTGGACAGAATGGCTACCATCAAAATGTCTCACAAATAATAAATGCTGGAGAGGGTGTGGAGAAACAGAAACCATGCAACACTGTTGGTGGGAATGTAAATGGTGCAAACACTATAGAGAACAGTATGGAGGATCCTTAAAAAATAAAAATATAGAGATACCATATGATCCTGTCATCCCACTCCTGGACTTGTATCTGGAGAAAAGCTTAATTTGAAAAGATACATGCACCCTAATGCTCATTGCAGCACTATATACAAGAGCCAAGAGATGGAAGAACCTAAATGTTCACTTACAGATGAATGGATAAAGATGTGACATCCACACAGTGGAAAACTACTCAGCCGTGAAAAGAATGACATTCTACCATTTGCAACAACATGGATAGACCTAGAGACTATCATACTAAGTGAAACAAGCCATACGGAGAAGGACAAATGTCACATGATATCATTCATATGTGGAACTTAAAAAATAAAAAGATGCAAGTGAATTATATAGAAAACAAAAACCCACAGGCACAGAAAAGAAATGTATGGTTACTGAAGGGGAAAGGAGGGGGAGGGATAAATTTGGAGTTTTGGATTAACATATACATGATACTATATGTAAAATAACTAACCAACAAGGACCTACTGTATGGCACAGATAATTATTCTCAATGTATTATAATAATGTACAAGGGAAAAGAATATAAATATATATGTGTGTGTGTGTGTAACTGAATCACTTTGCTGTATACCTGAAACTAACACAATGTTGTTATCAATTACACTACAATACAAAAAAGAAGAAAATGAGAATTCTGTAAGTATAAAGTCTTCAGTACCACTAATAACTTTTGTTTTAGCTTTTCACGTATTACTTCTGAGCTAAGAAGATAAAAAATGAAATTAATATTACCAGAAATTTCTACCTAAATGAATGCTGTATCCTAACAATAGTCATCCTGAAAACCAACTTTTCTTCTTCAGTGATGCTGATTTTCTGTATTGTTCCATTTGCAATGCCTCTTTTTGAAGAAATCTTTCAGTATATATTATAAACTACTTTAATCACACTGAAGTCATATCTTTGCATTTTTCCTCACAAATATTATTTTCCAGTTTAATCACCATAATCACAAATCATTTGATCATCACCAACTCTCCATTAGATTTGAATCCAGTGGCAGTCAGTCATTCAAAAAATAAATTTATAAAATCTTCTCAATAAAGGAGAGTTTGCTTATCTTGAAAATTATTTTGAGATAAAATACTCATTTGAACCACACAATATTGAAAGTCATTGGAAAAGGACTCATTTCCAAATAGTCAAACACTGAAACATATAAAATAAGCACTTCAAGTAAATAATGATATCACCAGAATGTTAAAAATATGCATATATTATTCTGCAAGCCTAAGGGATGCTGATTGGGAGAGTTAAATGTGGTTTTAGTATTTGAAACCAGAGACGGCAATAGCACTCTACTCCAGTACTCTTGCCTGGAAAACCCCATGGATGGAGGAGCCTGGAAGGCTACAGTCCATGGGGTCGCTGAGAGTCGGACACAACTGAGTGACTTCCCTTTCACTTTTCACTTTCATGCATTGGAGAAGGAAATGACAGCCCACTGCAGTGTTTTTGCCTGGAGAATCCCAGGGACAAAATGGGCTGCCGTAAATGGAGTCACATAGAGTCAGACATGACTGAAGTAACTTAGTAGCAGCAGCAGTATTTGAAACAAATATTAAATACATATGACAGGAATAATGCAATTGCAATTCTCCTGCTTGGTTCCTTATTGAACACTTTCCCAGACTTTCCAGGAGCTGAGATTTTTTTTTTTCACTCCTGATTATATTTTTGGCCTGGATAGTTGAGAGATGTTTTATCTCAGAACTTTTAATTTTATAACACACTACTTGTTTCTTGAAAAGATGGTGTAACAAGATGTGAAGTGGAATTATTTTAGTCTTAGTTTGATTAAATTCTGAAGTAAGAATTTCTACTTCCTCTTGCAGTAAGACTGCTTGTGCACTAAGAAAGGAGAGAGCAGTGCATCAGTTCTTGATTTCTGGCTCCTCACTCCTTCAGTTTAAAGTACAGAAGCAAAAACCCTGTAGGTTAGATTTGTCCATAGAAAATTATCTATGGGCTCTAAGTTCCATCCTACCCTCTGTAGAGGATGGTTAGGACATTTGAACCTCATTTTAAGCCTAGGAAAAGCCCACTGCAGTGTTTTTGCCTGGAGAATCCCAGGGACAAAATGGGCTGCCGTAAATGGAGTCACATAGAGTCAGACATGACTGAAGTAACTTAGTAGCAGCAGCAGTATTTGAAACAAATATTAAATACATATGACAGGAATAATGCAATTGCAATTCTCCTGCTTGGTTCCTTATTGAACACTTTCCCAGACTTTCCAGGAGCTGAGATTTTTTTTTTTCACTCCTGATTATATTTTTGGCCTGGATAGTTGAGAGATGTTTTATCTCAGAACTTTTAATTTTATAACACACTACTTGTTTCTTGAAAAGATGGTGTAACAAGATGTGAAGTGGAATTATTTTAGTCTTAGTTTGATTAAATCCTGAAGTAAGAATTTCTACTTCCTCTTGCAGTAAGACTGCTTGTGCACTAAGAAAGGAGATAGCAGTGCATCAGTTCTTGATTTTTGGCTCCTCACTCCTTCAGTTTAAAGTACAGAAGCAAAAACCCTGTAGATTAGATTTGTCCATAGAAAATTATCTATGGGCTCTAAGTTCCATCCTACCCTCTGTAGAGGATGGTTAGGACATTTGAACCTCATTTTAAGCCTAGGAAATGTTGCTCCAAGAGACCACTTACGCATGATGCAATCTATCATGCTAGCCCCTACCATGTAGAACTAGGGAGAAGGAAAAACATAGAAAAGCATATAAACAGTGAAGAAAAGAAGAAAGCCACAGAAAGACAGCCCTGCCATCACCTCTCTAACCCAATGTGCAAGTACCCTCTCCCTGACTCTCTTTACTCCACACACACTCACTCTCTTATGAGCAAGTCAAGCATGGCTCCACCTCAGAGCTTTTGCATTGAGAGCCTTCTCTTCCTCCAAATATATAAAGGGCCAATCCTCTCCTTTCCTCCTCTTGAAGGAGGCAATACCACCTCTTTTAGACCAGTACAAACCATCCTACTGAATCTTGTAATCTGTTCCATACTCTACAATTCTGATTCCTCTTGCCTGGAGCTGTTTTGTTTTTTCCATAGCTTTTATCACTTTCCAATGGTTACTTGTTATGTTCATTATTTATTGTTTTACCCCTTCACTAGAATGTGAAGTCCATTGGGCAGTTAGGAAACCGTTGACTGACACTGCCCAGCCTGGCCAGGCATGCTAATAACCACTTGCATGAGTTGTTTCATGAAAGTGGGTATTGATAAGGACACAGTGCTTCCACCAAAACTAAGAATAATTTGGGAGGATCCAAAAGGAGATACCAGACCATAATATGCCCTGCCAACCTTCCCGAAACCTTCAGTCTAAAATCCATCTTGGCTGAGATGTGTATGCTGCCAGGAGGGACCCTGAGTCAGACCAAATATGGCAAGATGATTGGCCAGAGAAAACCCAGAAACAAACCCCATTACCATAAAACCTGAGACCATAGTCATCTTGTGGAGCAGCTTACCTAGGTTCCTTTACCCTGCTGCTCTCTTCTCAGGTACTCCTTCCCCAAAAAATCTTGCTTTGTCACTATGTGTGTCTCCTCGGACAATTCATTTTCCAGAATCAGACAAGAGCCCACTCTCAGGCCCTGGAAAGGGTTTCCCTTCTGGTGATAAGGCCGTGGATTTTACCATTACTCTCTACCCTAAGGTTCCAAAAGATTACATGGTACACTTATAGGTAAGTACCATATATTGGGTAAATTAATTACTGAATACTAAGCATCACTCACTCGATGGACATGAGTTTGGGTAAACTCCGGGAGTTGGTGATAGGCAGGGAGGCCTGGTGTGCTGCGATTCATGGGGTCACAAAGAGTCAGACATGACTGAATGACTGAACTGAACTGAAATCTCCTACAGGAATTATCACAACTACTTTTATTTCCTGGCACCTTACTTTTAGTCCTTTGTTTTGCTTTACTTGCTGGATTTCCAGTAATATTCTTGAAAGGGTTCATTCTGAGGTTTCCACTTTACCCTATCAGACCCATTTGGGTTTCTGCTGTGAAGTCTCTTAATTTTGCTCATCTCAAAAGTCAAGTGACATGAAAAATGTATTAATTTTCCTAACACTTAATACTAACAAAAATTTTCCTAACACAATACTGACAACATATTTTAGATTTATAATTTACAACCACTGCTTTGGAGAGACAAGTGTAAATGTCAACAACAAAAATTACTAGTTTTCATCACAATAAATTTTGGTATATGAGTAAACTCTAGTATTTGCTAGGTCAGCTCTTTCCAAAATTTTACATTGATTTCTGATTTCACTTTATAATTAAAATATAGGCATGAGCAAACATTTACATGTTATATATGGTAGCTGAAACTTAGAAATATATGTATCTGAGATTAGAATAAAATAAATTTAAAATTGTCTATGGCAAACTGTCTATGGTAAAACTCATAATCTTTGATCCTACAATGAAAGATTTACAGAGAAACTTATCTATTCAAGACCATTCCCATGTGCATTCATTTAGTGAAACTTTACTTGCAAGAATCTGTAAAAATGCTAATAAACCACATTTCTCAAGCTTAGGCCTAGCTTTTTATTTGTTTCTGGCTTTGAGATAACTTTGAATAGGCAATATAGTGTCACCATGGGTAATGAATGATGCATGCATGAAATAGTGACCTTAAAACAGCACATTTCTCTTAAAGGAATCAATTTGCACACCATGGCTGCTTAAATCTTACGAGCAATTATGTATCATGTCTTTACTATTCAAATGATAGAAAATCTATTTTAATCAACATTAAATTTCCATGAAATTGTAATTTTTCTAGTGTCCATTAACAAGGATAAAGCAGATATGGGAAATAGTTTTAAGAAAATAAAGAATTTAAGAGAAAACACAGCAAAACATGCAGCAAAACGCACTTTTGCTTCAAAAGTTAAGTGATTAAGAAAAATACAGGACATCTCAGTAATATGATTAAGGGATAAAATTACTAACAATTCTAGAAGATTTTCCAAATGTAGGTATGTTCAGAACATACTTTTACAAATTTGAAGAACTTTACTTTCCCAGACAGAGCATATTGATATAATTAGTAACTAGCCATGTAGGAAAGCAGTCTCCAACTTCACTGGCACCAGGGACTGGTTTCCTGGAAGACAATTTTCCACAGACAGGGGTTTTGGGGAATAGTTTCAGGATGATTCAAGTGCATTATATTTATTGTGTACTTTATTTCTATTATTATTATATTAACTCTGCCTCAGATCATCAGGCATTAGATCCTGGAAGCTGGGGACCCCTGATGTAGGATATTTTTGTTTCCTCATTTTAAATATTTTCTTTCTTCCACTTTTAATCTTACATAATCATAGTTTGATGCTGTTATTACTGTTAAATGAGTTGCTTGTTTAAGTCCTAGTACTCGAGTAACTCCTGGTGGAAATGCAGTAGAGGTGAATAAAATGTAGATATTGAGGTGTACACTCTTATTTTGTCATTCCTTTGCAAATATTCTCAACTTCCTTGCCAAAATAAAATAAAAAACAAAACCACTTTACCTCTAATGAACCCAACTATCCAACTTCCTTTCTTCTGCATTCATTTAGTATATTATAGAAGGGGTTCAATCACGAAATCAGGCAGACTAGTGTTCAGTTCAGTGCAGCCATGCTGTTATTGCTGTTAAATGAGTTGCTTGTTTAAGTCCTAGTACTCCAGTAACTCCTGGTGGAAATGCAGTAGAGGTGAATAAAATGTAGATATTGAGGTATGCACTCTTATTTTGCCATTCCTTTGCAAATATTCTCAACTTCCTTGCCAAAACAAACCCACTTTACCTCTAATGAACCCAACTATCCAACTTCCTTTCTTCTGCATTCATTCAGTATATTATAGAAGGGGTTCAATCATGAAATCAGGCAGACTAGTGTTCAGTTCAGTCCTCCATTGTGTCCCAATATTTGTGACCCCATGAATCGCAGCACACCAGTCCTCCCTGTCCATCACCAACTCCCGGAGTTTATTCAGACTCACGCCCATCGAGTCACTGATGCCATCCAGCCATCTCATCCTCTGTCGTCCTCTTCTCCTCCTGCCCCCCAATCCCTCCCAGCATCAAAGTCTTTTCCAATGAGTCAACTCTTCGCATGAGATGGCCAAAGTACTGGAGTTTCAGTTTCAACATCATTCCCTCCAAAGAAATCTCAGGGTTGATCTCCTTCAGAATGAACTTGTTGGATCTCCTTGCAGACTCGCAAGAGTTTTCTCCAAAACCACAGTTCAAAAGCATCAATTCTTAGGCGCTCAGGTTTCTTCACAGTCCAACTCTCACATCCATACATGACCACAGGAGAAACCATAGCCTTGACTAGACAAACCTTTGTTGGCAAAGTAATGTCTCTGCTTTTAAATATGCTATCTGCTGCTGCTGCTAAGTCACTTCAGTCATGGCTGACTCTGTGTGACCGCATAGAACGCAGCCCACAAGGGTTCCCCATCCCTGGGATTCTCCAGGCAAGAACACTGGAGTGGGTTGCCATTTCCTTCTCCAATGCATGAAAGTACAGAGTGAAAGTGAAGTCGCTCAGTCGTGTCCGACTCTTAGCGAACCCATGGACTGCAGCCCACCAGGCTCCTCCATCCATGGATTCTCCAGGCAAGAGTACTGGAGTGGGGTGCCATTGCCTTCTCCGAAATATGTTATCTAGGTTGGTTTTAACTTTTCTTCCAAGGAGTAACCGTCTTTTAATTTCATGGCTGCAGTAACCATCTGACCCCATCCCTGGGATTCTCCAGGCAAGAACACTGGAGTGGGTTGCCATTTCCTTCTCCAATGCATGAAAGTACAGAGTGAAAGTGAAGTCGCTCAGTCGTGTCCGACTCTTAGCGAACCCATGGACTGCAGCCCACCAGGCTCCTCCATCCATGGATTCTCCAGGCAAGAGTACTGGAGTGGGGTGCCATTGCCTTCTCCGAAATATGTTATCTAGGTTGGTTTTAACTTTTCTTCCAAGGAGTAACCGTCTTTTAATTTCATGGCTGCAGTAACCATCTGCAGTGATTTTGGAACCCAAAAAATAAAGTCTGACACTGTTTCCACTGTTTCCCCATGTATTTTCCATGATGTGATGGGACCAGATGCCATGATCTTCATTTTCTGAATGTTGAGCTTTAGGCCAACTTTTTCGCTCTCCACTTTCACTTTCATCAAGAGGCTTTTTAGTTCCTCTTCACTTTCTGCCATAAGGGTGGTGTCATCTGCATATCTGAGGTGATTGATATTTCTCCCGGCAATCTTGATTTCAGCTTGGGCTTCTTCTAGCCCAGCATTTCTCATGATGTACTCTGCATAGAAGTTAATTAAGCAGGGTGACAATATACAGCCTTGACGTACTCCTTTTCCTATTTGGAACCAGTCTGTGTCCATGACCAGTTGTAACTGTTGCCTCCTGACCTGCATATAGTTTTCTCAGGAGGCAGGTCAGGTGGTCTGGTATTCCCATCTCTTTCAGAATTGTCCACAGTTTTTTTTTTTTTTTTTTCATGGAACAACAAAAAATCTGCGTAGTTTTATTTAAAGCATGAAAATAGAAACTTTTTTTCATGTCTTTTATGATGACATATGTCAACTTTTGCTTGCCAGTCTTTTTTTTTAATTCATTTTTATTTTTTAGTTTGTTTTGCTTTCCGTTCCGTTCAGTCACTCAGTCATGTCTGACTCTTTGCGACCCCAGAATGGACTGCAAGGAGATCCAACCAGTCCATTCTGAAGGAGATCAACCCTGGGATTTTTTTGGAAGGAATGATGCTGAAACTGAAGCTCCAGTACTTTGGCCACCTCATGCGAAGAGCTGACTCATTGGAAAAGACCCTGATGCTGGGAGGGATTGGGGGCAGGAGGAAAAGGGGACGACTGAGGATGAGATGGCTGGATGGCATCACAGACTCAATGGACGCAAGTCTGAGTGAACTCCAGGAGTTGGTGATGGACAGGGAGGCATAATGAGTGCAGCACTTTCACAGCATCATCTTTCAGGATTTGAAGCAGCTCAACTGGAATTCCATCACCTCCACTAGCTTTGTTCATCATGATTTTTTCTAAGGCCCACTTGACTTCACATTCCAGGATGCCTGGCTCTAGATTAGTCATCACACCATCGTGATTATCCAAGTCATAAAGATCTTTTTTGTATAGATCTTCTGTGTATTCTTACCACCTCTTCTTAATATCTTCTACTTCTGTTAGGTCCATATCATTTCTGTCCTTCATTGAGCCCATCTTTGCATGAAATGTTTCCTTGGTGTCTCTAATTTTCTTGAAGAGATCTTGAGTCTTTCCCATCCTGTTGTTTTCCTCTTTTTCTTNATTGTTAGTATATAGAAATGAAAGTGATTTCTGTGTATTTATTTTGTATCCTGCAACTTTGCTAAATTCACTGATTAGCTCTAGGAATTTTCTGATACTATTTTAGCATTTTCTATGTACAGTATCATGTCATCTGCAAACAGTGAGAGCTTTACTTCTCTAGGATGATGGCAAGATTAGAAGGTGGTGAACAGACGTCAAATTTTTATAAAATAATGACAAGGAAGGGGAGAGACCAAGGGTTAGGTACTTGATAGGCAAGGGGACAAGTAAGAGGTGGTGACGCTCGATAGCATCAGAGTGCTCCACAGTCTGTCTTATCTCTGGTCTCTCAGATGCTCATGTCTGCTTTTTGTTCATCCTGCACAAAGTTTCCAGAATTATCTTTATAAAGAACAGAGTTGATGGTGCCATTTCCAGCCTCAGAATCCCTCAAAGTGTTCATGTCATAAAAAGGATCTGAAAAAGAATGGATATATGTGTATGTATAACTGAATCACTTTGCTATATGCCTGAAACTAACATGACATTGCTAATCAACTCTGCTACAATATAAAATAAAAATAAAGAAATGTTCCCAAAGTCTACAGGAAAAGTCTCAGCTTCTAATTTAAAGGTTAAGTGAACTATTTTCATCTTTTTCTCCAGCCCTATTTTTTTTTTTTTTTAAATCACAGCCCTGTTCTCACCTCCTGTGTCAGTCATACTGAATTATCTGCTCTTCCTTTATCCTCACCTTCTCTTTCCTACCTCTGGGTGCTTATCTGCTCACCTTGTCTCTGTGACTGGAATGACTGGGCTTCCTTTTACCCAGAAGCTACGTGAAGCTGATAGTGACCCCCTGCCCTGAAGTGTTGTTTCTCTCTGAACTCCTGTGATGCTTTATTTGAATCTCACTTTTGGCATTTATGATATAGGCTTTATTTTACAATTTTCTTTTTGTGCATTGGATTTCAATTTTGCACAATTCTTGAGTGCAAGGATGTTGTGCTGACATCTAGCACATAACTTACAAGTGTGTTTTCCTACCTCTGGGTGCTTATCTGCTCACCTTGTCTCTGTGACTGGAATGACTGGGCTTCCTTTTACCCAGAAGCTACATGAAGCTGATAGTGACCCCCTGCCCTGAAGTGTTGTTTCTCTCTGAACTCCTGTGATGCTTTATTTGAATCTCACTTTTGGCATTTATGATATAGGCTTTATTTTACAATTTTCTTTTTGTGCATTGGATTTCAATTTTGCACAATTCTTGAGTGCAAGGATGTTGTGCTGACATCTAGCACATAACTTACAAGTGTGCTGGTACATATATATATGGTATGTAAGTATATTTATTATTTTTTAAAATTTTATCATTGGAGTATAATTGCTTTACAATGTTGTATTAGTTTCTGCTGTATAACGAAGTGAATTGGCTACATGGGTACATATATCCTCCCCTTACTGAGCTCCCTCCCTCCCGCACCCCCATCCTACCCCTCTAGGTCATCACAGAGCACTGAGCTGAGTTCCCTATGTTAAACAGCAGCTCCACACTAGCTAGCTATTTTACACATGGTAGTGTATATATGACAATACTGTTCATTGTCATTCATTGATTCATCCTGACCTCCTCCTCTCTCATAGGTAAGTGTATTTTAAAAATGACATTTTTCACAAAGTGATAATATATGCACTACAGAAAAACCTGAAACCACAGAAAATCACCCCCCCACAAATAAAAAGAAAATAAAAATCCCTAAGAATTATAGCCATAAGAGATAAGATTGATAACGTATTAGTACATAAGCTTCTAACTGAAGACTTAAATTATAGTACAGTCTGTTCATGGTCATAGCACCGCTGTCCCTGACTACACACTGGAATCACTTGGGGAGATTTTGTGTCTGGGTTTCATTCTTAAAGGTTCTGATTTAATTGGTCTTAGATATGGCCTGGGTATTGGTCTCTGAATAAGTATAATAATAATATCTAACATTTATCATTACTGTTTCAAGCATTTTGCAAGACTGAGTCATTGAATTTTCCAAATGACTGTTTCAAGCATTTTGCAAGACTGAGTCATTGAATTTTCCAAATGATTGCATGAACTTGATATCCTTGTTACCTATTTCTTTTCCCTCTACTTTAAGTTGAGAAAAGTAAAAACCAGAGAGGTAAGTAATTTGTCCCCAAACAAGTGTTAAGTGGGAGAGCCAAGGAACAAACCCAGATGCTCAGACACCCTAGATTACTCATGAATATACAACCTGATTGACTCACATAACATATACTGACAACTTGTACATATATAAAATCAAAACAATGTCATTCTTAAAATTGATGCATTTTCTACTTGCTTTCAAAGTATTTAGATTGCCTTAATTTCTCCTTCCTTGTCATTTTTTTATTGTGAGTTGATATTTAGCATGGAATAAGTCAGCAAAATGATGTGTGTTTTTTGAAATATATTTTATTAGATATTTAAATTTGTCTTGAACTTTGGTTTTATAATCTCATGAAAGGGAGATCTGAGAAAAATTTCTATGACTTATATGTTTGAGGTTAAGGGTTTTGCTTTGACATCAAGACACTGGAGCTCTCTTTGTACAGTGTTCCGGGAACTCCCAAATTTCTCTCTTGTAAATTTGGTTTTGCTAAAGTATTAATTCCAGAAGGCTCTTGGGACATCCAATATGCAGGTCTAGTTCCATGCTTTTGAGATTAGCATCCAAAGATGAAACACACCAATTCAAGAATCTAATCTGACTGCTGAAGCAAATTATAATGTAAGCATCCATTTTCTTCTTTTAAGAACATTTCCCAAAGTAGAAATCAATATTTTTCAGGCTCAGTACATTTGCAACAACTGGCTTATGCTCTACATCAATGATCCAATTAAAATTTGTGAAAAATAGGTTTTCCCAAGATTGTTTATAATGCTCTTATATCTGGTAAAAAAAAAAACATATAGAGAAAAACAGGAAAGTGAAAAAGAACTGAAACTTTTCAGAGTCTTAGGAAATTCATGTCAACCACCCAGATCTTATCGCTGTTGAGTTCACTGGAAGGAATCTTTCTAATTAAGAGTGTAGCAGAGGGGACTTCCCTGGTAGTCCAATGGTTAAGAAGCTGCCTGCAAATGCAAGGGACATGGATTAGATTCCTGGTCCAGGAAAAATCTCACATGCTGCAGAGCAACTAAGCCCATTAGATGCAATTACTGTAGCCTGCATGCCCTAGAGCCCATGAAAGCCTTCACACAGTAACAAAAACCCAGCATGGCCAAAAATTAAAAAAAAAAAAACAAAAACAAAACCATAGCCAAGTATTCATTCTCCTTTTTCTCTTCATTAGTAGAATGCTGAATATTAGCTGGGCACATAGATACTCAGAGTAAAGACTACATTCCCAGTGTCCCTTTCAGATCAATGTAGCCTTGTGATAAGCTCTGGAAAATGGAATCTATGGAGAAGAAGTCAGTACAAAAGTTGTCCCCCTTCTTTCTCTGTGGCTAGAATGCAGATGTGAAGGCTGAAGGGACAAAGGAGCAGGTAAACAAATGTGATCACTTTACAAGCAACAGCTGCAGTCGCCCTAATCGTATGTGCTAGGAGTATCTTTTCCCACTTGGTGCTTATTTTTCACCCTCTTAATCATTCATGTCTTTTGATTAATAGGAGTTCTTAATTTTAATGTCATTCAGTTGATCAATTATTCCTCTTTTGTAGAGTTGGTGTTCTTGGTGTGCTGTTCAAGTAGCTTTTTCTACCTTAAGAGCACAAAAACTCTCCTATGGTATTTTTTAAGAAACATTGTCTGACAAATCACATTTAGATATACAGTTCTCCTGGAATTTATATATTCATATAATGAGTGTGAGGTTTGAGCTAAATTTTATTTTTTTCTACATGCTTAATTAATTGACTCTGTACCATCTGTTGAAAAGATACCCCACTGCTCTGCAATGTCCCCTTTGCAATAAATCAAATATGCATACATATGTAGGTCTGTTTCATGACCCTGTCCTATTATATTGGTCATTTTTTAATCCTTGGATTGGTACCACACTGTTTTAATTGCTATAACCTCATAATGAGTCTTTATAGGAGGTATAGAATTCTTGGTCAGCAGCCATGTTCTTTTGGAAGGTAAATATAGTAATTTTTGTCTTCTGGCTTTTGTTGTTTCTACAGAGATATCAGATGTTGTCCCACTTTTTTCTTTTTTTTTCCTTTCCCTTTTATATTCAAATATTTCTCTTGACCTAGTCTCATCATTGTCGGTTTTCATTAGCTTTACTGTGATGTACCTAGTGTGGATTTCTTTGTTTCTTTTTTTCTGCTTAGAGTTCATATCATTTGTAGTTTTCCATCAGCCATTATCTTGTCAAATATTACTTCTGTTCTATTGTTCCTCTTCTTTTCTATTATGAGTATTAATATATTGAACTTTCTCATTGCATCCAATGTACCTCTTGTTTTATTGTGTAAATTCCATCTTTTTATCTTTCTGTGCTCTATTCTGAATATTCTGATTTATGTGCTAGTTGACTGCTTCTCTTTTTTAAAGATATATTTAAACAGCTGTTTTATCCATCTACTTCAATTATTTTACCTTCTAATTCTTGACTATCCACTTATTTATGTACATACATATTTTTTTATCTTCTGCTAAAATTTTTAATGTCTTTTATTTCTTGGAATGTTGTTAGCATGTTTATTTTAGAGTCTGCATCTGGAAACCTAGTAATTGGAGTCCCTGTTGATCTATTTATACTGTCTGATTTTTTTCCTGCTGGTTTTCATTTGTATCATATTGTCTCCTTGTTTGTCTGCTTATTTTTGATTGTGCGCTGTCTATTGCATGGCAAAATTATTTGTGCAAATAATTTGAAGCTAGGTTAATCTTATCTTCCTACAGAGAAGATATCATTTTGCCTCTTCTGGTTATCTATGGGGCACTAGCAGTGCTAGATCACCTCAGTCCAATTTATGGATTAAAAGGATTTGAAGTTGAATTGCTATCCTGTAAGTATATATTTACTTCTGGCAAATCATTATTTGCGTCCTAGAAGGAGAAGAGCTGGAGAAAGAGATAGAAAACTTACTTAGAGAAAAATTGGCTGAGAAATTCCTAAATCTGGGGAGAGGTTTGGATATCCAAGTTCATGAAGCTAAAAAGTCACTCCAAAATTTCAATCCAAAATCAACTTCTCCAAGACACATAATTATAAAACTCTCTCCAATCAAAAACATAATTTTAAAAGCACCAAGAGAAAAAAAATTTTTTTTCTCATACAAAGGAATTTCCCATAAGGTTAGCAGTGGATTTCTCAACAGAGACCTTTCAAGTTAGGAAAGAATGGGATGATAAATTCAAACTACTGGAAAACAAAACGAAGTAAAAGCAATGCCTACCAAGAACACTCTACCCAGCAAACATGTCCTTCAAAAGTGAAGATGAGATAAAGGCTTCCCTAATAGCAAAAGCTGAGAGAATTCTTCACCATTAAGCCTGCCTTATGAAAAAATGCAGGAAGAAAAGCTCTTCAAGCTGATGAAAGAATATGAAAAGTAACATGAAAATGTCCATGTACAACACACTAGGTCAGCAGATTGTGAGATTCAGTAACTACTTGCTGCTGTTGTTCAGTTGCTAAGTCGTGTCCGACTCTTTGCAACACATGAACTGCAGCACGCCAGGCTTCCCTGCCCTTCACCATCTCCCAGAGTTTGCTCAGATTAATGTCCATTGAGTTGGTGATGCCATCCAACCATCTCTTCCTCTGCCACCCTCTTCTTCTTTTGCCTGAAATCTTTCCCAGAATCAGAGTCTTTTCCAATGAATCGGCCCTTCACATGAGGTGGCCAAAGTATTGGAACTTCAGCTTCAGCATCAGTCCTTCCAAGGAATACCTTGTAACTACTCAACTCTAGTATAAAGATTAAAGGACAAAAGTATTGAGAATAGCTATAGATATAATAATTTGTTAATGGATACACAATATAAAAAGATATAAATGGCGACTTTAAAAACATAAAAATGGGGAGAGTGAAGGGTAGATTCTTGTAAGTGATCAAAGTTGAGCTGATATCACCATAAAATAGTGTTACATTTGTAAGATGTTTCACATAAGCTTCACAGTAACCAAACCAATCCTGAGAAAGAAGAAAAAAACTGGAGGCAACACACACCCTAAAAATTCAAAGCATTCTACTAAACTACAGTAATCAAAATAGTTTGGTTCTGGAATAAAAATAGACATCTAAACCAATGGAACAGAATCAAGATCCTAGAAACAAACTCTCATACATATGGTTAACTAATATTTGACAAGGAAGCCAAGAATATTCATTGGAGAAACGACAGACTCTTCAATAAATGGTTTTGGGAAAATGGAATAATCACATGCAGAAAAATAAAATTGGACCCTTAACTTACACCACTTAAAAATATTAACCTGAAATGGATTAAAGACTTAATCATAAGATTAAAAACACAGAAAATTCCTAGAAGAAAATCAGAGAAAAAACATCTTGATGTTGGTTTTGGTAATAATTTTTTGGATATGATACCCAAAACACAAAGAGCAAAAGCAAAGCACAGTCAGCAAAATGAAATGGCAACCTATGAAATGAGAGAAATTATTTTCAAATCATTTATCTGATAAAGGGTTAATATCCAAAATATATAAAACTCAATAGAAAAAACCCCCAATGATTCAATTAAAAAATGAACGGAGGATCTATATAGACATTTTTCCACAGAAGATACACAAATGGCCAACAGTTACATGAAAAAAAGTGCTCAGCATCACTAATCATAAGGAGAGGGAAAATCAAGCCACAGTGAGATGCCATCTCATGTCTGTTAGAATGGTTGTCAGTGACAGGAGATAATGAGTGTTGGAGATGATGTGGAGAGAAGGGAACCTTATGCATTGTTGATGGGAATGTAAATTGGCACGGCGACTATAGAAAAGGGTGTACAGGTTCCTCAAAAGATAAAAAATAGAACTACCATATGATCCATCAATTCCATTTCTTGGTTTATATTCGAAGGAAACAGAATCACTGTCTCAAGATTTCTGCACAGCCGTGTTCATTGCAGTATTATTTATAACAGACAAAATATGGAAATGACTTAGGAGTCCACTGATACAGAAACAAATAAAGGAAAGGTAGAGATGTATAGATATATATAATACACACACACACGTATATATGATGGAATATTATTCAGCCATAGAAAGAAGGCAGTTCTGTCATTTGTGACAACATGGATGGACCTTGCAGGCATTGTGCCAAGTGAAATAAGTCAGATGGAGAAAGACAAATGCTATATGATATCACTTATATGTGGACTCTGAGGAAACCAAACTGAAACAAACGAAACAGATTGGTGACTGTTTGAGGTGGGAGTGGGTAGGGGTATGGGGAAATGAAGAGATGTTTGTCAAAGGGTACAAACTTCCAGTTATAAGATAAACACTCTGGTGATCTATTTTACAACGAGGTAATTATAATTATCATATAACTGAAAGTTGCTAAAAGAGTAGATCTTAAATGTTCTCACCACAAAAAAGAAATGATAACTATGTGATGTGCAGGAGGTGTTAACAAATGCTATGGCGGTAATCGTTCTCCAATATTTAAGAAGATAAAATCTTCTTGTTGTGCACCCTAAACTTACCCAATGTTACATGTCAATTACATGTTAATAAAGAGGAAAAAACATGTATATAACATTAAGTGATACTTACACATGGGTGGGAATAAATCAGTAGAGAAGAGAAAATGATGATGCGGATGACCTTAACTTTACTTCTGGGGTTTGCACTTGGGGGAATTAGAGTCCCCATCCCAGCTTCCAAGAGAGCAGCTTGTTTGCAGTGATAAACAAGTACAGTGCTAAGCAAGGGGTAAACCTGGCCCCTGACTTTATGCAAAAAGCCTGGTTTGAATTCAGTTCCTGTTTTCCGGAGAAAGTAGAAATTCCATTCTCCACAGTCTTGTACGCCTGCTGAACTGAGCTTTGAATCCTCGTGGGCTGTGTGAAGCTTGAGTCAGTGAAATATAATAATTAATATCAATTGAGTGCTTATTGTACACGAGGTTTATCAACTCTAGGAAGCCTCACCACAGCCCTATGAAACTGAGGTACAGAGATGTTAAGTAACTTGCCAGTGGTCCCCCATTCAGAACCCAGGCAGTGATAGTCCTGGGATTTGAATTTAGGCAGTCTGACTGCAGAACTCTGGGGTTTGATGACAGTTTATCTAGAGGGAGTATGGGAGAATGGATTCATTACATAGTACAGAATAATTGGGGGATGCTGATCTTAAAAAAATTCTTCACCATAACATTAGAACTATATTCACGTTGTGGGCAGTGGATTTATTTTTAGCAAAACATGATTTATCACATTAAATGAATGCCAGAAATGTGGGGGCTTTTGGGGAAATAAAATTCTAAGTATGTTTGTTTTTTAAAGCTATAAATAAGCTAAAGTATATAACCTGATTTTATGTTTATGTTTATTTAAGTAACACTGTAATAATTATTATTTTAACCAACAATGGGAGTCCTCAAAATTTTTTGTCCCGAGAGCCTGTTACTCAAGTATGATGTAGATTGATGCAGTTTTTTTTTTTAATCTCTCTTTTTTTTCCTGGAAGAAAGAAGATCTTTGTTTTTCTTCTCAGTCTCTTGAGCATTAACCAGACCTCTGCTTGTACAGAGGAGTTAAAGTATGACTCAGAAGAACTGTTCTCATCCTGGCTAAAAAGACTTCTTTTGAGGGACTCTTCAGAGACTTGGCTGAAAAGGCTCCAGCTGCCTGGGTAACTGAGTAATGTAGAAGCAGAATTCTGATTTTCAATTGCTTCCCAAGGCAGGCTTTATTTAGTTCAGGAAATGGCCTGTGACTCTCAAACTTGGAGTAATTTTGCATCACAGTTACAGATTTGCAAGACATCCATCCTTTTCCATGTGTATTTACTTAGAGGAAAAAAGATACATAGATTGCAATGATATATTCTGTTTCACTGAGTTGGCAGAAGACTCTAAAAACATGAGCAACTATATAATGTAGATATATAGATATGGAATATTACTCAGCCATAAAAAAGAATGAACTTCTGCCATTTGCAACAATGTGAATGGACCTAGAGAGTATTATGCTTAGAGAAGTAAGTCAGAGAAAGACAAATACTCTATGTTATTGTGTAGAATCTAAAAAAGAACACAAGAAAATGTAATCACAATATAGAAACAGACTCACAGCTATAGAGGACAAACTAGTGCTTATCAGTGGGGAGAGGATGGCGGGGAGGGGCAAGTTAGGGATATGGAATTAAGATATACAAAGTATATCTATGTATAAAATAAATAAACAACAAGGATACATGGCATTATTTTGTAATAATATTAAAGAGCATATAACCCCATCTACAGAGGAGCCTGGTGGGCTATAGTCCATGGGGTTGCAAACAGTTGGACACAATGAGCAACTAAGCACAGTGCAATATATAAAAATCTGAAACTAATAAATCAACCAAACTTCAATTTTAAAAAGACAACATGAGCAGCTGGATGATGCAGGCTGTATGAAGTTGACCAGGGACAGTTTATTGACCCCTTATGTATCCATTCCTATTCTTGACTTACCTAGCAAGGTTGTAAAGCCTGACTTTTTGTCGCAGGAAGTCATAGCTGTTTTTATTGCCCTCTGACAACTTTATAAGGGTTGAAGGTAAATTGAATGTTATTTCATAGACTTGTATATTGACTCCTTGGTGAGAAAGAAATGGTTTAATCTGGGTTCATGAAATTGTTCCTAGATATTATAACAAATTTTCACCACTCCTATAGGACCTGTTTTGAATTTTAGTTTATTCTAGCAAATAATAGATATCTGGGCTTCCTTGGTGGCTCAGTGGTAAAGAATCCGCGTGGTAAAGAATCCGCGTGCCAAAGCAGGAGGCGCGGGTTTGATCCCTGGGTGGGGAAGATCCCCTGGGGAAGGAAATGCTGACACACCCCAGTATTCTTGCTTGGGAAATCCCATGGACAGAGGAGCCTGGCAGGCTATAGTCCATGGGGTTACAAAAGAGTCGGACATAACTTAGAGATTAAACAACAACAAAATAGATAACCACTAAATGTTTCTTGAATGAATTAATGAGTGAAGCTTTCATTCCCATGTGACACACTTCAAATAAATATTATCTGGGCATATTATTTGACAAGAGAATGTACTTTTCCATTTTGACCATTTACTGACAGATATTTCATGTCTTGGAAAAACTTAATCCTAAACTGAAATTTTTCATAGCAGGTAAAATAAGATAACATAAAAATTTACATTCCTTGACAATAACCCCCACTTCAGTGCTCTTGCCTGAAAAATCCCATGGACTGAGGAACCTGGTGGGCTGCAGTCCATGGGGTCGCCAAGAGTCGGACACGACTGAGCGACTTCGCTTTCACTTTTCCCTTTCATGCATTGGAGAAGGAAATGGCAGCCCACTCCAGTGTTCTTGCCTGGAGAATCCCAGGGATGGGGGAGTCTGGTGAGCTGCTGTCCATGGGGTCGCACAGAGTCGGACATGACTGGAGTGACTTAGCAGTAGCAGCAACCACATTTGTTAATGAGATGTTAGGATCAAGCATCTTTATTTTTTATCACAAATTAATAGTCATCTTGCCTCTAATCCAGACGATAGACACATAAAAACAAAAGCAGAAATGAATTACTACTTATTAATGTTTTTCATTTTGTTGCATTATTGTTAGAAAAGATCTGAAATAAAAGTTGATGTTTCCAGTTGCTATTTTCAGCCATGATAAGGTCTTCAAGATAAATGAAAACAATGGTAGAACTCTGATACCTGGTCTTTGCAAAACTGGGAAAGTAAAACTATCACTGTAATGAGATTAACCTGCAAATTCACGAAAAGCAGTAATCGCTTAAAACTTCAGTTACTGCCTGTCTTCAGCTGTTCACAGTTTAAATTCATTTTTTTCTGTCAATGATTCAAGAAGCAGGTAATTATCATTCATTCCTCAGAGGAAAACAACTGAGCTATAGAAAAATGAAGCAATTTGCCTAAATTTACCCAGTTAGTAAGTGCCAAAGCCAGGATCTGGACCTGGGAAGTCTGGCTCGAGAGTCCTTACTCTTGATGCTCCCTCTCAAAAGTCTGTAGCGATTATATCAAATGCTGTTTATCTTCCAATATCAAAGACCCAGCTTTCATGTTATGCTTTGGAAAAAAAAAAAAAAAGAACACTATTGTCATTTGCTGAAAATCTGCTTCATCATCTTTATTCCCAGGGGGTAGAAAGGATTCAGAAGATAATACCAGTAAAATACTTTCACCTTTCTACAACTTAAATGCTGAGAGACTTATTAACTATGCATTTTAGCAGTTTTATATAAATACACACACAAAGGTGTAGGTAATAAGTCAGATAAAAAGCTGGTGTTAGATACAGAGAAAACCAACACCCTCTCTCCTCCCAAAATATACAAAGGGTATACATTTCATGGACATGTATTTTTTGTTGCATTATTGATTAGGCTGTGTTTTTTTAAATTAATTTTTAAAAATTCTGTCAAAGATTAGTGAAAGCAGTGACTAAAAGGAATTTTCATATGAGGGAATACTTTTATTAGTTTTATTCCAAAAAGTAGAAAGGCTTCAAGTGAGAGACTAACATCCTGGGTACAAAGATCTCCTAATGCTTCAGAATATAGACAATTTCCATTCAGCATTAACTAGTTCCAGGACAAATTTAATGTTGTTTGTTTACATAATTGAATTCACTCAGTTAAAAGAGTAAAGATACAGATGTCATTAAAAAATTGCCCCTAAATAGCAAATATAAATAAAACAAGCATTTTATTATATTAGTGAAAATGAATTCACCATATATGTTTATTTGTTACAAAATAAGAGAATCGATATAAACATAACATCAGTTAGATATTTACTTTTGATTTGCAAGTGAACCGTTAATTAAACATTTTGATTCAGCAGCTAAGGGAAAATAAATCAATGATACTATTAACGGCTTGTAGTACTCTTGCCTGGAAAATCCCGTGGGCAGAGGAGCCTGGTAGGCTGCAGTGCATGGGGTCGCGAAGAGTCGGACACAAGCTACTCCACTTTCACCTTTCACTTTCATGCACTGGAGGAGGAAATGGCAACCCACTCCAGTGTTCTTGCCTGGAGAATCCCAGGGACAGGGGAGCCTGGTAGGCTGCCCTCTGTGGGGTTGCACAGAGTCGGACACGACTGAAGTGACTTAGCAGCAGGGGTGTTATATTAAGCAAATGAGCTTTTGATTTCCAAATTTCCTGCTGAAAATAATCTCATTATATGTCTGAAAACCTGTAGTTTATCTAAGATAGCCAAGAAGTTAGTATTATAAGAAACAATTTTTGGTATGTAGTTATGAATATGACACTCATTAATGTTTCATTCGAAACATTTTCAAAGTGAAATATTCAGTTGATTGTTAAGCTTTCAATATACTTATTCAGTGATTTAATTTTCTTTTGTAGAGTCAATAACACACTTGTTAATAAGAATGTTACAGAATCAGTATAACTTGTACACATGTATTTATTTTCTTAATATCAAGTTTTATATCCTGTACCATGATAACTTTACATCAATCAAGCATGAAGATGACATGAAATTTATGAGTTCAATAGTTTTTCCCATATGTATATGTAATTGGTTAGAAACAAAGAATCTGAAATGCTTTATTTTCTTTCTAAGAAAGAAAGCATTGTTTCTCTTTATTTTCTTTTCTCTCTTGCTTATTTCTTAAGTATCTAGTATTTTGTATTGGAAATCTGATGTTATCTGGAATTGTTTAGCATGATACTAAAGGTCAGAAATATTTAATTCTCAAAATCAATTCTCCATTCATTCAGGGATGATCAGTTGCAATAGACTTGGTGAAATAGAGGTACCAATATCTTTCCCTTTCCTTTCCAGTGTAATTATGTGTTTCATTTATTCCTGAAATATTCTGGATTGGCCAAAAAATTCATTTAGGTTGTCCATAAAATATTATTTATATTTAATTTGAATTTATATACTCTATAAAATTAATGGAGCTATTAAAAACTTTTAAGCACATTCAGCATTTTCTCATTTAATGTTTTTAAATTGAATAACAGGACTGTATTTAGTTTTGTTTTGAAAATGTCCTAGTTGACCGAAAATGACCTTACAATTAATTATGATTGAACTGTGAACGACTGTGAATTCAATATTTTGAACTGTGAACGATTCATCAACTTACCTCATTGGTTATAATACAATTCACTTTTATATGACAAGTTATTTGATAATTTTGTAAATAAATAAACTCATTTTTCTGATATGTTTATAACAGTTATGAAGACATGTTTATAACCTGATGTTAGTATATTAATTTATCTACTCACAAAGTGTTAATCTTTTTCAAACCACAAAGAAAAGCAGTGCAGACTCTTTAATATTAAGTGTTAATTTTTCAAGCTCCAGCGTTTAGTAAACATAGTTTTTAAAAAAATTATGGCACTAGAACTTTGTAAGTTCTCAAGATGTAGAGAGAAATCTCTGGCAAAGATTGATTTAGAAGACAAAAGCAAAAGCCTACTCTTTAATTAAATTGCCCAGATAGGCACTGCAGAACTCTAAAACTCATTCTGGAATTAAGTCCTGTGTGTGAGCTGAGGCCAAGCTTCCTATTTTACAGGTTTGTCAAGGGATTTATCCAAACAAGATCAGGATATTTGAGGCTGACTCTCAAATAGGCTATGTTTTATGAGTCTAACTAGAACTTGAATTTTTCCAAATTCATTCCTGCTTATCAATCTCCAGGGGATCTTCCCAACCCAGGGATGGAACCCTGGTCTCCTACATTGCAGGCAGATTCTTTACTGTCTGAGCCACCAGGGAAGCCCTCTATGTTATCAATACATAGTGTAAAAACAAAAGGGAAAAAACCTTTGGATAAACAACCGATTAGCAATTAGTTTAGTAAATTTTTGATATGGATAAGTTTAGTATGTAGCAATATAAAGCCAACTAAGTTTCTAGAGTAGAATCAGAAAAGTTTATTTAATAATCAACATTAAAAAGTGTCCAAGGTTTTCTTAAATTTAATGATGTTCCCCTGCCCCAATTGCATTGTTTTCTAAGAGATTATTCTGGAGGTTTGATCACCTATACTTTAACGGTTTACCTCTTAGTGTATTAAGTTTATTTGTATTTTGTTAAATGCCTTGTTTTCCTTTTCATCAACTTGAAACATTCTCTGCATTTCACACGAGGTACATCATCAGAAAATTGTATTATGCACACATTTTGCCTTTAGCTCCTTAAGTCAACTAAAGAAAAATTAGAGATGTGTAAGTTTATTTCTCCCACAGAAGAGGGATGATCAATTACAGCAGAGGTGAAATAGAGGTATCAGTGTCTTTCCATTTCCTTTTCAGTGTGACTGATCATTCTTTCCTTTTTTCCCTCTGAACTTGTATCCGCGTTTGCAACTTTCTGATATGAAGCTTGACGTCCTGCAAAAATCACACTGTGTCTAGACGTTTAGTTTTCTGAGATTATAAGTTACAGGCTATCTTCCCTTCTGTTTTAACTGACTGCCACTACTGCATTCCCATTGGGATGACCTGATTTTGTGCATTTCACTTACTTTGGGGACAGCCTTTGAGTTTTCCAGTGATGGTTTAACCATTTTAATCTCTTCCAGGAAAGTGGCCTTTCCCCCTCTCATCAAAACTTAAAATTAATCTTTAGTTTTACAATACCTATATTTTATATATTTTTGTACATTTGTATATTTTTTGGTAAGATCAGGAAAATGAAAGCAGAAAAGGTTGAGAAATAAATACCAAATTCTTTAATCTCTAGACACTTTGAAAAGAAGAACCCCCCCACCAAATGCAATGAAGAGATTATTTGATATTTTAACACACAAACTTCTTTTACTGGGCTTAGTCAGAAAGAATAAATGATCACTTTTTGTTTGGAGGAGAGAGAAAATGTAGTTAGAGGTAGAGGGGGAATCCCACTGAAGATGTTTTGATTAAATTCTTTTTTGTTGCACAGTTTTTGGCATTGGCAGCTTGAGACACTATCTTACCATTGCTTAAGAAAGTATATTGACTGTCTAACTAAAAATAAGCACCTTTAAAATTTAAGAGTGTTCATATTTATATAAAATACTGTAATTAATTTTAAAAATTATCTTATTTGCAAATTATGGCTAAGATGGAGAAAATTGATAGCCTTATTATCATTGTTATTATTAAATATTTTTGTTCTAGCTTTGCATATTACTCACCCTGTGGCTCAAAGGAAGTTTCTACAGGTCCTGTTCAATCAGATGAGTTTTTTAGAAATCGTCCGTAGTTAGATAAATTCACAGCAGCTGCAAAATCTATAAATGCCAAATGTGTCTGTTGAGAAAAATTTTTTCTCCTCGGGGTTATAGCAGATCCTAGTGAGTTTTGGAAATTTAAAGCAGAAATTAACTCTTGAGTCTTCATTTATTGCTTGGCAGCGCCCCCTTTTGTCCAGGATCTAGAATATACAGTAAATGATACCTAAATTTGGAGAAGACTCTTCAGAGACCCTTGGACTGCAAGGGGATCCAACCAGTCCATCCTAAAGGAAATCAGTCTTGAATATTTATTGGAAGGACTGATGCTGAAGCTGAAGCTCCAATCCTTTGGCCATCTGATGCAAAGAACTGACTCACTGGAAAATACCCTGATGCTGGGAAAAATTGAAGGCAGGAGGAGAAGTGAACGACAGAGGATGGATGGCATCACTGACTTGATGGACATGAGTTTGAGCAAACTCTGGGAGTTGGCGATGGATGCTACAGTCCACTGAGTTACAAAGTGTTGGACATGATTAAGCAACTGAACTGAACTCAACTGATGTCTAAATCTTGAAGTGAAAAATTAAAACTGTTGACTTTGGTCTTAGATTTTTAGCAACAGAACTGGGCTTTAACTTGCTGCTGTCCTGTTTGCTGTCTGTTGAAGACTCAGCACTCATAATCTCATTTTCTCTCCAACCCCCACACCAATCTGTTTTTTTGAAAGGCACCAGGATATACATTTGCTGAGATTTAATATGCTGCTCCTTCTAGAACACTTGCATTTTAATTGCAGACAAGACTATAAAAAGTGGGGCTCCTGAAGTGTGGAATTTCTGGGGTCATTGAGTCAGTACCGAAAAGTCAAGATTAGGATAAGGTAAGTGAAGCTGAACCATGCAAATGCAGGGTGCAATTCTGTATTTAAATTTTTGACCGTTTTGTTCATCAGGAATTCTCTACACTAATTTCTCATTTTTATTTTAAAAATTTGTTTTACTTCAGTGCAGTTGACACTACAGGGGATTTTCTGACCCCGAGTCTCTTGAGTCTCCTGCATTGGCAGGCAGATTCTTTACCACTGCGCCACCTGGGAAGCCGATGCTATACAGTAGGACCTTGTTGTTTATCCATTCTGTATGTAGAAGTTTTCCCCTGTTCGATTCCTGGGTGGGGAAGATCTGCTGGAGATAGGTGACCTACTCCAGTGTTCTTGGGCTTCCCTTGTGGCTCAGTCAGTAAAGAATCTGCCTGCAATGCGGGTAGACCTGAGTTTGATCCCTGGGTTGGGAAGATGCACTGGAGAAGGGAAAGGCTACCCATTCCAGTATTCTGGCCTGAAGAATTCCATGGGGTCACAAAGAGTCGAACACGACTAAGCGACTTTCATTTTCACTTTCATATAAAAGTTTGCATCTGCTAATCTCAAACTCCTAATCCACCACAGCAAAAAAATTTGCTTTTAAAAAGAGTGTGTCAAAATACTATTTTTCTTAATTTCTAAGTTTTTTTGACTCCTTTTAAGTTCTGCACACTCTTCCCTTCAACCTCCCACACACCAACGCCGGATGAGTAACTCTCTGCCTTGCACTAGTCCTGACTCAGTCAATAGGGAGTGACTTTTTTTTTTTTTTTGGTGCCTGCCATTCTAGGACGCTAGATATTCCACTTCTAAGTTGCCACGCAGTTCACCTTCCCAGTGAACTCAATGACCACTGGTGAATAAGCAGTTTTACCACATCTATCAGAAGCACACAGTGTAAAAAAACCTGGAAGAAAACTTGCCACCAACCCAGTGATGTTGGAAGGGTTTAATGGGTTCATGTAACAAGGGAGGAGGAGGTCTTGGGGTTCAAAGGACAATAAAATAATAAAGTTATATAACATTTGCTCAACACTAATAAAAAACTAAAAAACCTGCCGTCTTGCGAAGTTATCTCAGGACATGGATGATCTACTTTGTGTGGCTGTGTTCAGTAGTCATTATTCTTCACATCTCAAACTGTTGCCTTTTTCTGGTAGGATGAAATAGATGAACTAGATTAGAGAAGGCATCTCTTAAGCGTATAGTGTTTAATATTAACTTCCTAGAGGGAGAAACAAGGACTTCCAGTTGGTGCCAAGCACTGCCATGCCTGGAATATGACCAGACTTCAGTCATCAGAGGTCAGCATCTGGGCCTTCTGAAATGTGATACCGTGAGCCTTTTTGAGTTTTAGCACAGAGAAGAATGGTTCTATGTTCCGCAGCCCCCTAGATTCATATTGGTGCTTTTTTGACTTGACCCTGTAGTGTGTTTTGGTAGCTTTTGTTTTTCTTCTATAGATCAAAATTTCCTACTTTTAACAAAATAAGAAACTGAGGAAGCTTTTTAGCTGTAGCTGGGCAAGAAGATAGGGCTAGAGAGAGGATGAGCTTGACAAAGACAAAGAGCTTAAATTCACTTAGGTCTTTGTTTGTAACTCATGAAAATGGGTCTCCACCTAATTTAGAATTTTCATTTCAGTTTAGTATGACTGGGGCATCTTCACTGTGTTTACAGGAGTTAAAATCTCTGGGGATGGGAGGGATAAATTAGGAATATAGGATTGACAGATATATGCGTGTGTATAGCATTCAAAAAACTAAGATCATGGCATCCAGTCCCATCACTTCATGGCAAATAGATGGGGAAACAATGGAAACAGTGAGAGATTTTATTTTCTTGGGCTCCAAAATCACTGCAGGTGGTGACTGCAGCCATGAAATTAAAAGGTGTTGCTCCTTGGAAGAAAAGCTATGACCAACCTAGACAGCATATTAAAAAGCAAAGACATTACTTTTCTGACAAAGGTCCATCTAGTCCAAGCTATGTGTTTTCCAGTGGTCATATATGGATGTGAGAATTAGACCATAAAGAAAGCTGAGTGCTGAAGAATTGATGCTTTTGAACTGTGGTGTTGGAGAAGGCTCTTGAGAGTCCCTTAAACTGCAAGGAAACCAAACCAGTCAGTCCTAAAGGAAATCAGCCTTGAATATTCATTGGAAAGACTGACGCTGAAGCTGAAATTCCAATCCTTTGGCCACCTGATACAAAGAACTGACTCCTTGGAAAAGACCCTGATGCTGGGAAAGATGGAAAGCAGGAGGAGAAGGGGACGACAGAGGATGAGATGGTTGGATGGCATCGCTGACTTGATGGACATGAGTCTGAGCAGGCTCTGGGAGCTGATGATGGACAGGGAGGCCTGGCGTGCTGCAGTCCCTAGCATTGAAAAGAGTTCGACCCAGCTGAGCCACTGAACTTAACTGAACTGCGTTCGTGCTCAGTCGTTTCAGTCCTGTCCGACTCTTTGTGACCCCATGGACTGTAACCCGTCAGGCTTTTCTGTCCATGGGATTTCCCAGGCAAGAATGCTAGAGTGGGTTCCCACATGCTCCTCCAGGGGACCTTCCTGACCCAGGGATCGAACTGACATCTCTTATGTCTCCTGCATTGGTAGGCGGGTTCCTTACCACTAGCACCATCTGGGAAGCCCTGACAGATACATACCATTCCATATAAAACAGATGCACAATAAGACTTACTGTATAGTTCAGGGAACTATATTCAATATCCCGTAATAACCTATAATGGAAAAGAGTTGGGAAAAAATATATGTACAACTGAATCACTTTGCTGTATACCTGAAACTAACACAATATTGAAAATCAACTATCATTCAATTTGAAAAAAATCTCGAGGATCAAGATCTAGCAGATCCTTAAAGAACTGTCTATTGTGGAAGAAATCTGGCTATATATAATAGATGAGTGTCATATTTGACACATGGTTTGATTAATAATAGTGATGGCAATCTTGCATGTTCTTTATTTTCTATTTCCACAGAAGTCAGAGAAAAAACCCAAATATATTAGGAAATAATTTGCTGTCATCTTTATAAGAAAATTATGCTATACTAGATACTAGACTACAATCGATGCTTTTTTGGATATTCTTTTCATGGGAAGCTTTTCTTTCTATATTTTAAAAGATTTTCCTCTGATACACATGGTTTAATATGGATTTCATTAATTCTGACTCTAAACTTGAATAATTTATACTGTAATTGAATATGAATTCAGCTAAAAAATCCTTGTTCTTTATTTAACAAGACTTTTAAATTAGTGTTTCACAATTAAAAGCAGTTTGGTTTAAAGAATATTAGCTTTCATACAACCAATGTCATAAATAAGGATAACTTGCATGATTAGTGTATTATTAAATTGTGTCAATTAAACCTCTCTATTAGGCAATACTCCTATCTAAGAAAAGCAAAGTCAAAGCTCCGTGGGTTAACATGCGTAATAAAGAATCTTCATGAACTTTGGAATCTCTTACATGTGTCTAAAAGGTCACAAAAGTATTTTCACAAAAGCCCCCATTTACTGTCTTATTTTTCTATAACTGGAGATTTCAATAGATAATCAACAAGGACCTACTATATAGCACAGGGAACTCTACTCAATATTCTATAATAACCTGAATGGGAAAAGTATCTGGAAAAGAATAAATACATGTATATGTGTGACCAATTACTTTGTTGTACACCTGAAACTAATACACATTGTAAATCAACTATGAAACTGAAAGTGTTAGTCGCTCAGTCGTGTTCGACTCTTTATGACCCCATGGATTGTAGCCCGCTAGACTCCTCTATCCTTTTGGATTCTACAGGCAAGAGTACTGGAGTGCACAGCCATTTCCTTCTCCAGGGGATCTTCCTAACCCAGGGAACGAACCCAGGTCGCCTGCATTGCAGATAGATTCTTCACCATCTGAATCACAAAGGAAGTCCCATAAAGTAAGGATGGTGGTGTGTGTGCTCAGTCATATCTGACCCTTTGCATCCCTATGGACTCTCGCTCACCAGGGTCTCCTGTCCATGGAATTTTCCAGGCAAGAATACTGGAGCTGTTTACTGGAGCCGTTAAATGTTGCCGTTTACTACTCCAAGAGATCTTCCTTATCCAGGGACTGAACATGCATCTCCTGGGTCTCCCGCATTGGCAGGCGAATTCTTTACCACTGTGCCACCTGGGAAGCCCCAGGTGTGTGAGAGTCCACCATTAGCCACCACTACTGGTCTCATTTTTAGAGATCAGAGGTCAGGCAGGTGACAGGATGAGGCTTACTGCTCTTGCATCCTTCAGGTTTTTCTTTTTTTAAAGACATAGTTGACTTTTTGTTTTTGACTGATTGATTTTTGGCTGTCCTGGGTCTTTGTTGCTGTGTGTGGGCTTGCTCTACTTGTGGAGAGCTGGGGCTACACTTTGTGATGGTGTGCTGGCTTCTTATTGTGGTGGCTTCTCTTGTTGTGGAGAACAGGCTCTAGGCCATGGGCTCAATAGTTGTGGCACACAGGCTTACTCGCCCCACAGCATGTGTGATCTTTCTGGATCAGAGCTCGAACCCATGTCCTTGGCATTGGCAGGAGGATTCTTTTTTTTTTAAATTAATTTTTATTTTTTAGTTTGTTTTGCTTTACAATACTGTATTCATTTTGCTATACATTGACATGAATCAGCCACGAGTGTACATGAACTCCCAATCCTGACCCCCACTTCCCCCCTCCCGCCCCACACCTAAAGAACTTAGGAACACATTCTGGGACCAGAACTTATTCGAATGTAGGAGACTTACTGTATACACTTTCTCATCCAAGTCCTCCCTTCTATATTACTATCTACTCCCCTATAATGGTCCTTTTCTTATCATGTGGCCCTTTAGTCTCGCCTCATCCAGTTGCTAAAGAATTAGAAATCATTTCAACATAGCTATGTCCTGATGTCCTCCTTCATCCAGTATGAAGTTCAGATGATTCTAAATCCAAATTTACTTTTTAAATTGTTAATTCTCTCCATTTCCTCATCTCTGTTGCCACTCTCAATTAGTCTTTCACTTGAATTACTCTATCACCAAGCTGGACTATCTACATCACACCCAGAATTGTCTTTTAAAATGTAAATTGTACTTTCTCCACCTATGTTTTAACATTGAAAAATTGCCCCAAATCTTTAATTTTACCATCAAAGGCTTTCCTGGGGCTCAGATGCTATAGAATCTGCCTGCAATGTGGGAGACCCAGATTTGATCCCAGGGTTGGAAGATACCCTGGAGAAGGAAATGGCAACCTACTCCAGTATTCTTGCCTGGATAAATCCATGGAGAGAGGAGTCTGGCAGGCTACAGTTTCTGGGATCACAAAGAGTTGGACACGACTGATCGACTAACACACACACATGCCTGTCCTCTAGGCCAGCCACACTGTCCTTTCTTCCATTCCTAAAAAGCCAATTATTATCTGCCTCATAGACTTTTTGCATGGTATTCCCTTCACCTGGAATGCTTTTCCTCTCACTTTGACTTTGCTAATCTTGCTAATATTTTACATCTTAACACAAGTGTCATCTCTGGATAAGCCTTCTTTGAGTCCCAAGTCTGAATTACATTTCTCCTGTTATTTTTTTCTCTTGTAGCATTTAACACAAATTATGGTATAGGTCAATTTATCTGTCTTTCAAACTAGTCTGTGAACTCCATAGGGACAGACTCAAGTTATGTTTTGTTCAACCTTATATCTAATCTTTTGTAATCATTTAATATGTAAACAAATATATATATGAATAACTGTATGTTTATAAGCAAGTTTCCTAACCTCTTTGTGTCTCATCTGTGAAGCTGCTGTAAGAATTTCTTATTTTATTAACCTATGCATGTGTGCTAAGTCACTTGAGTCATGTCCAGCTCTGCTACCCTATGGACTATTAACCTATAGAGCAAATCTCACTAGATAGCATGAGTTTGTTTCAAAAAAGTGTTACACCTCCACACTACCATCTGCGCCATCCAAGCCAGCAGCTGGACAGAGTAGAAATTTTCCTCACAGTGAAAAGTTTAACATGCGTGCATGTGTGTTCAGTTGCTTCAGTTGGGTCCGACTGCTTGAGACCCTATGGACTGTAGCCTGCCAGGCTCCTCTGTTCATGGGATTCTCTAGGCAAGTATTCTGGAGTGGGTTGCTATGCCCTCCCCCAGGGGATCTTTCCCACTCAGGGAGTGAACCTGTGTCTCCTCCATTGCAGGTGAATTCTTTACCACTGAGCCACCAGGGAAGCACAAAGTTTAACATAACTAGATTTAATTTGTTTATTTTCCTCTTATTACCTGTGTAATTGTGATAAAGTTATTTAATATGTTTAAACCTGTTCTCATATCCAAAAAAACTGATAGAATAATACCTCTCTCCAAAAGGCTGTGGTTAGGATTATATTCAATGATATATACAAAGCATCAAGTATATAAGCACTCCATAGATGTAAACGCCAGTTTCTACATTCCCAAGATACCATATATAATGTAATTTTCCAACATTTTCATCCTATTCCCCATCTGTTTGTCACATATTTAAGCTTAAGTGTTATTTTTAGAAGGCAAATATACCTGAGAAGTGTTTCAAGTCTCATATCTTCAAAGTCCACAGGAAGCACCTGGAGCTTAATCAAAATGCAGATTCCAGTGACCCTACCCACTGACATTTGATTCATAAGACCTAGAGCGAACCCGGGAATCTGCATGTGGGTCAGAGTGAATCATGTTCCATTAACCTCATTCTGAAGACCAGTTTTATAATGCAACTAAGTCTGGGACCTAGAAATATTTTCAACCCTCTAAATGTTTGAGTTTGCTACAAATGACAGATGAGCTGATGCTCTGCAAAGGGTATATTTATTTTTTTAAGAGTTGAGAGTTTATTCATTCTTCTTTATGAAATGAACTTAATGTTAAACTTAGGAGAAAGAGAGCAATTTCTTTCCCAAAGGCACCATTATTCAGATTATAAATCTGTTCTGTTCAGTCGCTCAGTTGTGTCCGACTCTTTGCAACCCCATGAATCGCAGCACGCCAGGCCTCCCTGTCCATCACCAACTCCTGGAGTTCACTCAGACTCACATCCATTGAGTCAGTGATGTCATCCAGCCATCTCATCCTCGGTCGTCCCATTCTCCTCCTGCCCCCAATCCCTCCCAGCATCAAAGTCTTTTCCAATGAGTCAACTCTTTGCATGAGGTGGCCAAAGTACTGGAGCTTCAGCTTCAGCATCAGTCCTTCCAAAGAAATCCCAGGGTTGATCTCCTTCAGAATGGACTGGTTGGATCTCCTTGCAGTCCAAGGGACTCTCAAGAGTCTTCTCCAACACCACAGTTCAAAAGCATCGATTCTTCGGTGCTCAGCCTTCTTCACAGTCCAACTCTCACATCCACACATGACCACAGGAAAAACCATAGCCTTGACTAGACGGACCTTAGTCAGCAAAGTAATGTCTCTGCTTTTGAATATACTATCTAGGTTGGTCATAACTTTTCTTCCGAGGAGTAAGTGCCTTTTAATTTCATGGCTGCAGTCACCATCTGCTGTGATTTTGGAGCCCAGAAAAGTAAAGTCTGACACTGTTTCTACTGTTTCCCCATCTATTTCCCATGAAGTGATGGGACCAGATGCCATGATCTTCGTTTTCTGAATGTTGAGCTTTAAGCCAACTTTTTCACTCTCCTCTTTCACTTTCATCAAGAGGCTTTTTAGCTCCTCTTCACTTTCTGCCATAAGGGTGGTGTCATCTGCATATCTGAGGTTATTGATATTTCTCCCGGCAATCTTGATTCCAGCTTGTGTTTCTTCCAGTCCAGCGTTTCTCATGATGTACTCTGCATATAAGTTAAATAAGCAGGGTGACAATATACAGCCTTGA
>SJXQ01010337.1:220335-291673 GCA_006408695.1 Aepyceros melampus | reverse complement strand
GCAATCTTGATTCCAGCTTGTGTTTCTTCCAGTCCAGCGTTTCTCATGATGTACTCTGCATAGAAGTTAAATAAGCAGGGTGACAATATACAGCCTTGACGTACTCCTTTTCCTATTTGGAACCAGTCTGTTGGTCCATGTCCAGTTCTAACTGTTGCTTCCTGACCTGCATACAGATTTCTCAAGAGGCAGGTCAGGTGGTCTGGTATTCCCATCTCTTTCAGAATTTTCCACAGTTTATTGTGATCCACACAGTCAAAGGCTTTGGCATAGTCAATAAAGCAGAAATAGATGTTTTTCTGGAACTCTCTTGCTTTTTCCATGATCCAGCAGATGTTGGCAATTTGATCTCTGGTTCCTCTGTCTTTTCTAAAACCAGCTTGAACATCAGGGAGTTCACTGTTCACGTATTGCTGAAGTCTGGCTTGGAGAATTTTGAGCATTACTTTACTAGCATGCCCTCCCGCAGGTCCGCATCCGAGGTCAGTGGTGGCTGGGAGGAGACAACCCATGTCTGAGGTCTGGGGCGCCGGAGAAGCCACCTCGCCCCCAGGCCAGGAGCAGCAGCCGAGAGGAACCACCCACGCCCGAGGCCAGGGCCAGCGGCAGGGAGGAGCAACCAGAGGAGTGGTGGCTGGGCAGGCACAGGAGGGCCTAAAGGAGCTATCCTACATTGAAGGTCAGATTATAAATAGGTCTCCTAAATTGTAAATTAATCTTAAACCCTATACCTGCACTTACTCTCTAGGAAGTCTACCTACAGATCAGAGGAGTGGTTTTTTTAGATTTATATGTGTTTCAGGAATAATACATTTTTGAAAAAAAAATCTATTAGTTCTCATAAGCCTGACATATAAGCTTATATTTTATAAAGGACACACATCAGAATAAGGATTGCCACACAGTAGTTATGGGATATAAAAATACTAAGAATAAGTAGTGGAAGAGTGATATAAATAAACATTTTTGTAATTTAAAAAAACATCACAAACATCTCTTATAAATCAGTGCCAAACATATAACTTCGTTTTTTTAAGTCATCGATATTAAAGATTTTAAATCCCAAAGACCTCATATGTAAAAGTCATTTAGTTGTCTCTTTTTAAAAACAAAAATGAAAATAAAAATTGAATATCAGGTTACTACCGGCATAAAAACCAACTAAGACTATAAGAAATATGCATCAGTTACCTTATGGATTCAACAAACATCCCAGAGCTTCTTTGACTTTTTTTATAAATATATGATTGATTTTTGCTTACTCCATAAAATATTTTTAAAAGATGATTAAATGCATAAATATATAATACATTGATAAGTATAAATTTAGTCTATAAAGCATGAAAGATGAAATTTATATCCTTCCACCTTGGAGAAGGAAATGGCAATCCACTCCAGTGTTCTTGCCTGGAGAATTCCATGGACAGAGGAGCCTGGCAGGCTACAGTCCATGGGGTCACAAAGAGTTGGACACAGCTAAGTGACTAACACACATACACACACACATCTTGCTGTATAGGAATGTTTTTCTTCAGATGGATGAAAAGTGTGTTCTGAGTTTTACATTTATAACTAAAATGACTCCAAGATACATTGTCTTTGGTTCTTGAAGTGTCAGGAAAAAATATTTTAACTTCTAGAGGCTATCTCAGATTCTTGCTGCTGAAACTAAGAAAAATTTTCTCTTACATAATTTAGAGGAACTGAAAGGTAGAGCTGAAAAGAATCATGATCCTTGAGGTGCCTATTTCTTTCCATGTCTGACTTTAGAAGTCTACCTATTCTTCAGGGTCCAATATAAAGGCTCCCTCCTATGAGATCAACTCAGTCAAAAAGTGAAAGGTTTCTGAGCACCTTTCACAGTTTTTTTTTTTTTTAACACAAATACCAATGCAAAGCCCTAAATGTTCTAAATCACCCTCACTGTATCACAGTTCATATCAAATTGCCCGTTAAGCCACAAATCTCAAAAAGATCTCATCTACCTATTCTCCACTTACCATTCTCACTGTGTAACCTTTAATATCAACCCTCTCTATTGACCTCCCAAAGTAATATATTGTCTCTTATACAACTTTAGACTCTCATATTGTGTATTCTGCCTCCCACACTCCATAGTCATTTTGAAACTATACTAAAATATAAAAACAGCGACAAAATATAGTCTTCATCATCCAACCCATGCTTCATCCTTCTAATGTGCTCACATACACCAGTCTACCTTCTCATCTCACAAAGCTTCTTACCCTTCCAGGACACTCACCCAAGATATTTTGTCTACTTTTAATGAATAACTTTGCATATTTTATTTTCTTTCCCCAAAATGTCTTTGTTTACTTTACTTATCATCTATCCCCCAACTCTCTTGGGAAGTTCCACGAGAGCATGAAAAAAACTCTTAAAAAATGAACATAGTAAATTGATGTAGCAACTATGGAAAATAGTACAGGGGATCCTTAAAAACATAAAAATAGAAATATCATATGACCCAGCAATCCCACTCCCAGGCATATACCCTGAGAAGGTCACAGTTCAAAAGGACACCTGCACACCAATGTTCATTATAGCACTATTTACAAAACCCAGGACATGGAAGCAACCTAGATATCCATCAACAGATAAATGGATAGAAAATATGTGGTACATATATGCAGTAGAATATTACTCAGCCATAAAAAGGAATGAAATTGGGTCATTTGTAGTTATGTGGATGGGCCTAGAGTCTATTATACAGAGTGAGGTAAGCCAGAAAGAGAACAAACATTGTATATTAACATATATATGTGGAATCTAAAAAAATGATACAGATAAACCTATTTGCAGGACAGAAATAGAAACACAGACATAAAGAACAGATGTGTGGACATGAGGTGGGAAAAAAAACTGGGAGACTGCCGTATGTGCCCTGCCATATGTAAAATAGATAGCTAGTGGGAACGAAGTGACTTAGCAGCAGCAAAAGTGGGAACTTTATGTATAGTTCAGGGAGTTTAGTTTAGTTTTCTGTGACGACCTAAATGGGTGGGATGGGAGTGGGAGAGTGGCTCAAGGGGGAAGGGATATATGCATACATATAGCTAATTCACTTTGTTGTATAACATGATAAAAACTATACCCCAGTTTTAAAAAAATGAATTTAGTATCTTCAGAGTTACCAAAAGAGGCTGCTGAGGCTGAAATATAGTGAGAATGAGATGAGAAAAGGAGGAAGTATGGACCTGAAATAGTATTTGAAGGGGTAACTGAGATTTGAAGATATACAGTTTTGTAGATCATTATTTTATTTTTCATTATGTGTAGAATATTATTGTTATGCTAAGAAACAAGGAGTTGGAGGGTTTATAGCAGGGGAGTGATATTATCTGATATATATTTAACTATCACTTAAATTTATGTGCAAAATAGATTGTAAGAAACATAGGGAGTGGTCAGTGAAGAAAAGGGAGAGATCAACAGATAATTATAATTTATGCTCTTCATTAATATCACATTGCAGAAAGACCTATGCAGAGAGGAGTCAGTTATTCGGTGCAATGCTACTGAATGCCTACAATGAATTAGAGTCTGTACTTGGGAGAAAGTGTTTAACTTGGAGTTGGACAAGTATGATTCAACTCCTGGCTCCACCACTTACAAGCTTTGTGATTTTGGAAAATAATATAACCTCTGAAAACCTGGATGTCATCACCTACAAAATAGATGAAAATTCGATGAGGATTAAGTGAACAAATTTAGCACATTGCCTGGCACATGATAACAGTTCTGTTAACACTACTACTACACCAAATTTGTGGCAGTTGGACGTCTTATCTAATTTTAGGAATGGTTCAAGATGAAACAAACTCAGTGAAATTATTGCCCTTACCAGTTAGAGGACATTTAACATTCTTGGTTCAATAGACAAGATTGAGAATCATGACTGGCTCTTCATTTTCATTTTCTTTAGGGATTTTTGTAGTTTGTTTTACTCTGACACATTAAAATAAAGGAAAGAATTTCTTCTGTTTTGTGTTGGTTGAGGGTAAATATCTGCAAATAGAATTGAATTTGACATACCAAATTTCCACATAAATTAGACTTCAGTTTTACCATGAGATTTTTCTGATTCTATAGAATTGGAGCATGGAGAAAAGAACTAATAACACAGTGTAACTGCCACAAATGTCATTCTGTTATAATTTAATACAGCTCAACAGGAGAACTTGCTCAGAAAACTATATAATTTTTCATATAAAACATAACAGATAATATCCCAGAAAATTCCTTTTCTCTTGTTGATAAAAATTTACTTGAAATGAAAACATTTTAGAAGCATGAACTTTATTGTGGGATGTTGATTTTCCATATTAGTAGTTTGCAGGTAAAAAAAGTTCTTTCTGGAAGAAAAAAAATATTTTCTCATAATTTTTGAAATAACTAATATCTATAATTCAATGCCAAAATTTTAAGACCAAGAGACAGTTTGGTCATTATAGTAACTCTTGTTACAGGCTTTGCAAGAAATTAACTAAAAATGAAGGAAAGGGCATTGCTCCTCATTCTGTCTCTAACCCTACCTCATGCCATGTGCATGGAAATGGGCACCCAGCACACATACTTTGTGTTCTAAAAGCCATGTTTCCACCTGGGCTGTAGGTAGGAGCATTGATGACCAGGATGGGGGACAGATCAATCGTAAAATGAAACTATAAATGTTTGGACCCCTAAAGAAAATGAGTCTGTGGATATTTGTGACCCTAAAAAGAAATGGGAAAGGAAAATATTCATTTATTAAGAAAACTTCAACTAGAAGAAATGACAAAAGTAATTTGTGAAATAGCTGAGAGAGATCTAAGTGGCCAAATTCAGAAGAGGTGTAAGAGCACAGTACATAGACCAGAACAAAGGACTCAAAAATTGGAAGATTCTTTGTCTCCATGGTAACCCAGTTGAAATACATTCTGGGACTCCAAGAGACTCTGTGATCCATTAGTACAGTATGTCACTGTAAGGCAGTGACAGAAATAATATTAATTATTCATTATCCCATGGCAAATATTGTGTGAAGAGTACTTACTAATGTAATGCTCCCAATCAGGTTGTCCAAGAGGATGTGCTTTCATTGGACAAGTATTTTTTTCTGCCCTTATGCGAAAAGCAGTATCTCCAGTAGATAAGAAATATGACTCTAATTAATGCACTTGAAGAAATATTTTATTCCCAGCACTCCCAGAAATACTTCCTATTATGGGCCCAACATTATCTGCCATCAATGGTAAGGAAAAGAAGATTAAAATACATCTTCCCAGTATATTTTGAGTTCAAGAAATAATGCAAAACATTCTTGGCTTTCAATTTTGGCAGTAAAGCTCTGTCATCTGATTTTTAACAAGTCCTACAGGTTATTTTGATGTTTTCTCAATGTGGACAGAAATCATTATCCACCATATTCAAAGCCTCGATTTAGGTTTACAATAGAAAAGGCTCTGAAAGATACATGATCCAGTGGTTTGTATGCTACCCCACACACTAAACTCAATATAGTTGAATCTTTTTCAGATTATCTCTAAATTATGTTCTATATTCTACAATTATTAAGACTTATCATATCGTATATCCCAAGATTTACAAATAGGTGCATCAGTTTGGGTCAGGCAGGTTTTGAGCATTGCAATACTATTTTAGATAATAAAGGAAGACAACTGTGACTGACAAGAATTGAGAATAATAGGTAATTATCCATAAGTGTGACCAGTGTTTAGAGTGAAATAATTCAGCAGAGGATTTCTTGATTAAAATTATGCATTAAAGTATAAACTTTCTTCTTACTAGGCATAAGGCATTAAATTTACTTCAATAATTTAATTTAAATTTACTTATAATTTCTGAACCTTTTAACTAACATCTGGGGAGGGAGGATTTACTGAGTTCTTTGATTGGATTTAAATTCTTGAATTAGGAAAAATGTAAGTCTTATTCATCACTATAGTTTCAACTTGCCCAAAGTTTAGCACAAAGTTCTTAAAATGGCCTATGAGTCTTAAATGAGTATTTCATCTTATCAACTATCCTCTCCCTCCTTTACTCTGACCATGTGGAACTATTTCTTTTTCTCAAATATATCAAACGCTCCACTATCTCAAAGTCTTTAATCTGCTGCTTCCTTCTCTTGAACTCTGTTCACCCAGATATCTAACTGATTCATTTCCTTACTTCCTTTTGACACTGTTCAAGTGACATAATTATCACAAGATTTCTTTGAAAACTGATAAAAAAAAAATGCACCTACCATATACATGTCCTAACTCCTGTTCTTTACCCAGGTTTTCTGTTTTTTTTAAAGCTTTAAAATACATGCTATATTATCTATATTTCTAGTTCATTGATTCACTATTTTCCACAGGAATATGATACATAGGCCAAGAATTTGTTAATTGATTTGTGTGTATTATCATTAGTAGATGGAAAAGTCAGGATTAGAAGCAACAGTTAGAACTGGACAAGGAACAACAGACTGGTTCCTAATCGGGAAAGGAGTACATCAAGGATGTATATTGTCATCCTGCTTAGTTAACTTATAGGCAGAGAACATCATGAGAAATGCTGAGCTAGATGATGCACAAGCTGGATCAAGATTGCTGGGAGAAATATCAATAACCTCAAATATGCAGATGACACAACCCTTATGGCAGAAAGAGAAGAACTAAAGAGTCTCTTGATGAAAGGGAAAGAGGAGAGAGAAAAAAAATTGGCTTAAAACTTAACATTCAGAAAACTAAGATCATGGCATCTGATCCCATCACTTCATGGCAAACACATGGGGAAACAATGGAAATAGTGAGAGACTTTATTTGGGGGAGCAACCTAGATAGTATATTCAAAAGCAGAGACCTTACTTTGTCGACTAAGGTCCATCTAGTCAAGGCTATGGTTTTTCCTGTGGTCATGTATGGATGTGAGAGTTGGACTGTGAAGAAGGCTGAGCGCCGAAGAATTGATGCTTTTGAACTGTGGTGTTGGAGAAGACTCTTGAGAGTCCCTTGGACTGCAAGGAGATCCAACCAGTTCATTCTGAAGGAGATCAACCCTGGGATTTCTTTGGAAGGAATGATGCTAAAGCTGAAACTCCAGTACTTTGGCCACCTCATGTGAAGAGTTGACTCATTGGAAAAGACTTTGATGCTGGGAGGGATTGGGGGCAGGAGGAGAATGGGTCGACCAAGGATGAGATGGCTGGATTGCATCACTGACTCGATGGACGCGAGTCTGAGTGAACTCCAGGATTTGGTGATGGACAGGGTGGTCTGGTGTGCTGCGATTCATGGGCTCGCAAAGAGTCGGACATGACTGAGCGACTGAACTGAACTGACTGAACTGAAAATCACTTCAGATGCTGACTGCAGCCATGAAATTTAAAGACACTTGCTCCTTGGAAGAAAAGCTATGACTAACCTAGACAGCATGTTAAAAAGCAGAGACATTATTTTTCTAGCAAAGGTCATCTAGCCAAGGCTATGGTTTTCCCAGTAGTCATGTGTGAATGTGAGAGTTGTACTATAAAGAAAGCTGAGTACTGAAGAATTGATGCTTTTGAACTGTGGTGTTGGAGAAGACTCTTGAGAGTCCCTGGGACAGCAAGGAGATCCAGCCAGTCCCTCCTAAAGGAAATCAGTCCTGAACATTCTTCGGAAGGACTGATGCTGAAGCTGAAACTCCAATACTTTGGCCACCTGATGCAACGAACTGATTCACTGGAAGAGACCCTGATGCTGGGAATGACTGAAGGCAAGAGGAGAAGGGGACAACAGAAGATAAGATGATTGGATGGCATCAGCAACTCAATGGCCATGAGTTTGAGTAAGCTCTGGGTGTTGGTGATGGACAGGGGAGCCTGGTGTACTGCTGTCCATAGGGTCGCAAAGTGTCAGACACAACTGAGCGACTGAACTGAACTGAAATACAGGAATGATTTAAAAGCATGTGTCTGTATGAATATGTCTTGAGATAATACCATTTCCCATAATTTCCTAGAGTGAAACATTTCCAATGCTTTTGTGCACTTATATCATATTGTGACTATTTGAGCTAAAATATCGTCTCTTTTATATCTACACAGTAGTTAGAACAGCATCAAGTAATAATTTGTATTTTGTAGTACATACTGTCTGAAGAAAACTAATAACTGATTTTGTTTTATGTCTTTGGTATAGAAATAAATTATCATTATAGCAGAATATTTCTATTTTATTATACTTCTATGTCTTAAAATCCATTCTCTTAAAGTTTCTTAAATAATCAGGAATGATTCTTGAGAAACAGAGACAGAGAGAGCTCAAGACATCTTCAAAGGGCCCTTTTGAGGCTTTAGCTGAATATTCATCGTTGCATGAGTGTGAAGGATCTTCTGAAGCTGGTAAAAGAATGACTAGAAAAGATGTGAGAGGCCAATTTCTGCATATCTCCCAGGACTAAGAAGAGTTCCTGTTCCACCAGCCATAGTGGAAAATATGATTTGGAGGTGTGGGCAGAACACTCAGTAGGGTTTTGCTTCAACAGGGGAAAAATTGAGACTTGTATGAAATATCATTCTCACCCTGCCTAGCAAAGTTTAAAATCAACATCTGAAATTAATAATTAAACTCTTCTTGTTAGCTGAATCCCGGAAAAATGCTTACAACTTATTTGTAGGAATTTCCTTTACAGTAAGATAAAATTCACAATGTCTGATTGCTAGTAAAAAATTACCAGACATGCAAACAAGCAAGAAAATGTGGTGCATGTGAGGAGAAAAATCAGCCCATCAAAATCAACCCAGAAATGCTGCAGATAGCAGAATTAATGGAAAGGAACAATGAATCAGCTATTGATATCTAATTTTGTTTTATTGAATACACTAAATCCTTCGACTGTGTGGATCACAACAAGCTGTGGAAAATTCTGAAAGCGGTGGGAGTACCAGACCACCTTACATGCCTTCTGAGAAATATGTATGCAGATGAAGAAGCAACAGTTAGAACCTGACATGGAACAACAGACTGGTTCCAAACTGGGAAAGGAGTATATCAAGGCTATATATTGTCACCCTGCTTATTTAATTTATATGCAGAATATATCATGCAAAATGCCAGACTTGATGAAGCAAAAGTTGAAATCAAGATTGCCAGGAGAATATAAATAACCTCAGTTATGCAGATAACACCACACTTATGGCAGAAAGCAAAGAGGAACTAAAGAGCCTTTTGATGAAGATGAAAGAGGAGAGTGAAAAAGCTGGCTTAAAACTCAACAATCAAAACCAAAGATCATGGCTTCTGGTCCCATCACTTCATGGCAAATAGATGGGGAAACAGCGGAAACAGTGACAGACTATTTTCTTTGACTCTAAAATCACTTCAGATGGTGACTGCAGCCATGAAATTAAGAGACACTTGCTCCTTGGAAGAAAAGATATGACCAACCTAGACAGCATATTAAAGAGCAGAGACATTATTTTGCCAAAAAAAGTCCATCTAGTCAAAGCTATGGTTTTTCCAGTAGTTATGTAAGATGTGAGAATAGGACCATAAAGAAAGCTGGGCATCAAAGAATCGATGCTTTTGAACTGTGGTGTTGGAAAAGACTCTTGAGAGTCCCTTGGACTGCAAGGAGATCCAACAAGTCCATCCTAGAGGAAATCAGTCCTGAATATTCATTGGAAGGACTGATGGTGAAGCTCCAATACTTTGGCCACCTGATGTGAAGAACTGACTCCTTAGAAAAGACCCTGAAGCTGGGAAAGATTGAAAGCAGGAGGAGAAGGGGACAACAGAGGATGAGATGGTTGGATGGCATCACCGACTCGATGGACATGAGTTTCAACAAGCTCTGGGACTGGTGATTGACCGGGAAACCTGGCATGCTGCAGTCCAGGGGTTGCAAAGAATTGGACATGACTGAGTGACAGAACTGAACTGATCATTGGAATACATATATTAACATTTTAAGTGAACAGATTCCAGCTGCATCACCAGAAGACCTGTAGTATAAAAATATAAAGTAGAAAATCCCTCAGGCAGAAGGAAAATGACAACAGTTACAAATCTCTATCTATACAAATAATGAACACCAGAAGTGGTAACTACATGGGTAAATGTAAAAAAATTCTTATCATTAGTTACCTCTATTTTAAAAATGTAATGTAGGACAAAATAGTATATGTAGAATTGAAATTTATAACATATCAACACAAAATATACAATGCAATGCAAAAAATAAGAAGATAATTTTAAGGTTGTTATACTAAAAGGGAGGGGCTTCCCAGGTGATGCTAGTGGTAAAGAATTTGCCTGCCAATGCAGAAGACTTAAGAATGTGGGTTTGATCCTTAGGTAGAGAAGATCCCCTAGAGTAGGAAATGGCACCGCCCTCCAGTATTCTTGCCTGGAAAATTCCATGGACAGAGGAGCGTGGCGGGTTATAGTCCATGGGGCCACAAAGAGTCAGACGTGACTGAGTGACTGAGCACAGACTAAAGGGAAAAAATACAACTTGAGTGTAGGCTGTAATAAGGCAAAGATGTGAACAGTGCAGTGAAGCAACCACTGAGAGAACTAATAATCCAACCAAGGAGATTAAGTTAATTTACACACAACACTCAGTGCAAAATAAGAAAAAGAAAAAAAAAAAAGAAAATGAGAATTAAGAAAATTAAAAATAAATAGAAAACAAACAGCAATATATTATAATTAAACTCAATCTTATCACTAATCACATTAAATGTAAATATAAATCTAAACACACCAATTCATAGAGATTGTCAGAATGGATAAAAAATTTGAAGACCCTATTCCACACACCCTTCATGGGATCTGCTTTAAATATAAAGACACAACTAGGCTGAAAGCCAAGGAATGGGAAAACATGTTAACACTAATCAATAGAAATCTGGAATACATACATTAATATTAGATGAAATGTATTTGAAAATGATGTGTGAGTCCATTCAGAGGACATGATTTTTCTAAATTAAAATGTACATAATAAAACATATGAAAAACTTATAAAACTATAATGAGAAATAAACATATCTATAATTTCAGTATAAAGTTTCATACTCTACTCACAATAATTGATAGAAAAAGTAGTCACAGAAATTGGTAAAGATACAGGATATTTGAACAACATTTCAACCATTTTAACTCATTTGATATTTACTGAATGTTCCACCTCAGAAAAAGTGGAATAAGCATTTTTAAGAAGTGTACCAACTAAGATCATATTCTGTGCCATAAAAAGACTAAGTAAATATAAAAGCCTTCATGTAAAGTTCAAACATGTATCTACCATATGACACAGCCATTACACTAAGTATTTACCCAAGAGAAATGTAAATGTTTTTCTGTACAAAGAATTGTACGCAAATGCCCATAGCTATTTGGTTGTTATTAGCCCAAAATGGAAGCAACCTAAATATCAGCAACAGGTAAATAGATAAATAAATTGCACTATATCCATATAGTGAAATTTTTTCAGCAATAAAAAGTAATGAATTATTGACACACACAAAAACGTAGGTAAATGTCAAAATAATTATGCTGAGGGGAAAAAAACAAAGAGAGTACATATTGTGTGATTCCTATTATATAAAATTTTAGAAAATATAAACTAATAGTACAGAAAACAGATCAGTGATTACTTAGAGAAAAGAAATAAAGTCAGGAGGAAGAAATTACAAAGAGTACCAAGAAACCTCTTGGGTGTCATTAATATTTTATTGTCTTGGTTGTGGAGTTAGTCTTATGATTATAAATATACATCGAAATGCCAAACTATATACTCTAAATATGTGTATGTGTTGCATGTCAGTTAGAAGCTCAACAAGCTTTTAATAAATAGTTATCTAAATGACTTCCTGAAAAACATCACTGAAGTATTTGAAATTTACATACAAAAATCTAAAGAATACTATGGTCAAAAGAAATGGCCAACAAAATACAGGATTACTTATTTCCTAAAGTTGTTCCTTCATTAACTTATAAAGAAGGGACAAAAATAATGGCAGGATTTTTTATCATAATACTTAAGAAATATTTCCCTGAGAATATTGCAGGCTTATAGGAACATGCTTTTATGATTTAAACCTCTAGTGCCAGTAAGTGCACAGCAAAAGTAATTCATTTAATGGTTCCTCAGTGACCTGAAAGAATGAACACACCTGTTAAGGTTTCTAACCAAGTCTTACGCCAGAAGGAGGAAACTGACTGACAAAAATAGAAAGCTTTTCCTTCAAAATTTTCATTAACCTGCACAAAATTGCAAAGGCATATCAATCTAGTATAATTCCAGATTTACATGGGTTACCTGCAGATTAACAGTGTTTATTTTTTTCCAAAGAATTCCAACATCAAATTACTTTTGTTTGGGAGTTGGATATAAATTTTGCATTTCTTGTAATTAAAACATAGGTTTTCTTTCTTTAGATTACTAATGTACTTTGAATCTTTCATTGTTAATAAGCCACTGGTGACTTTTCCTTGTTTAGCTCTTCTATGCCAAATGCTGAATTCTCTAATGGAAAGATAATTAAAAGGGAAAAAAATTCTGATGGCATCAAGATTTCAAACAGGTTAATATGTCATTCTACTAATATTCAGCATATCTTTTGCTAACAGAAGTAGCGCCTCCAACTCTTACACTTAAGGACTTAACCCTACAGTTTCTGAGTGATAAACTGGTCTGAGTTGTATACTTTAAAAAGGATACAATAAATAGGTCTACAGTTTAACCCAAATCCTTAGTAAAACAAATTTTACATTTATTTTTATAAAAAGCTATTATTTACTTTTGTCTAGAGAGTATATTTAAGAACCAAGTAGATTTAAGGTTCTTAGCACCTAAATGTATAAGACCCGATGTGATGACTACAGTGACACCTCCAGAAAAAGCCAATTGCTCCTAATCTGGTTCAGTAATAAACGATCTGAAAATTGATTAGGCACAGTAATGGAAGCCCAGAGAATTTTCTCAGGAGAAGCCACATATCTAGATAATTCCCAAGAAACTTGAGTTTCATTAAAAATTATGATGAAGAGTTTTGGGAACTAATGGTATTTATTACATTAAGAGAAAGCACATAAGCTCTATTTGTAGGTCTGAAACTAAGATGGGAAACAGTGAAATCTGCTTCTACTACAGAATCTTACAGTGTACTAATCAAACTACAGAAAATCTCAAGTCTGAGATTTAAATTTCTTATCTGTGTTCTAAAAAATACAAAGTTGTATGCTACTGGGGAAAAGTGGACAAAATGTGAACCTTAGAAAAAGAGTATTGCACATATATGAAGAATAAATGTTATATTGTAAATTATAAATAATGTATAAATTAATTTGATATGATAGTTTTAAGTACATTTATCTTTATTATGGATCATATAAAATGATACACATAATTTTAATATAGGAAAATGATTTTTTATTTAAAGTTTAGTCATCCATCAAGGATTAAAGGCTTTTCAAAAATCTGTGTTTTGGGTACACAGTTATTTTTTTAATATCTATAGGTCAAAAACTATCAGGTATCTACAATTTTATATGCTTTAGCCCCCAAATATTAATCTAATGAATACAATTGCAAACACAATAGAAATAATTTAGAATATATACAAATAAATTGCCCTCCAAGGAGGACAGACAAAATGAAAGTGTTAAGGTAGCTAGATTGAATAATTACAGAAAGCCAAAGGCCAAAATATGTTGCACATGGCATTAAATTTATAATATACTTTTGATTATTGAAATCTTATAGTTAATAATATTTGTAAAAACAATTGTATAGCTGAACCTGTGGGTGACATTTTTAAAAAGGAAGAACTTGTTAAAAATCAAATTTTTAGCATTTCCTCTGTTAAGGGATTTAATCACAAAACTGTAAATATCACCATTAAATTAGCATCAACATGAAACATTTGTATTTTACATATTATGTCTTGAAGGGATTCATAGCAAATTTCTCAGTGATAATGGATTCCAGAGTGTCAGATATATTAAATATGTCAGATATACTTTTTCCTCATATATCATAGAACTTATTTGTAAGACTAAGAAAATTGTACCATGAACTATATAAAAAATATGGCTAACTCGTTTATTGATCAAGTCATTCATAATATGAGAAAACAGAAATTGAATTACAAATAATAAATATGATATTTGGGGACTTTTGGTTATATACAGTTTAGGAACATCTTTTAACCTTAAAGGTACAGTTTGTCTTTATCTTACATGTTTTAATTTAAGCCAGCAGCAAAGGGCCTCATCTAAAATGTCCTAGGAAAGATACTCTGTTTTATTTTCACTGTACCAAAGTTTTCCACAGGTTTTGTTCTGTTTTGTTTTTTTTGCCATGTCTATAAGAAGGAATCTCATTTCATAGCTACAGGAAGAAAGACTGGATGTGAGAGAGAGAGCAGAGTAGGAAGGAGACCTCCTGAAGTCAGGTCACTTTCATTGTTTCAAATCAGGTCACTTTTCAAAATGTTCTTTACGTGCAGAGAGTTAGATGGATAGTACTTATCAAGTATCAAATATCAATGCGGCAAGCGACAGACAAGGCATTGGACTGAGATACAAAACAAACTAATAGGTAGATAAGTAGTTAGGTAAGTGATAGATAAAGAGATTTCTTCGAGAGCCTGTACCGGGACATAAAAGTCGGCTTGCCTACTTCCATGAGTTAATTCATTCTATGTGTTTCTATATACTACATGACTATTTGCAGTCATGCACAGTTAACTTATGTCATGTTTTAACACTTCTGTTGTTCTTGTTTAGTCACTCAGTCGTGTCCAACTTTTTGCAACCCCATGGACTGTATGTAGCCTGTCAGGCTCCTCTGTCCATGGGATTCTCCAGGCAAGAATACTAGAGTGGGGAGCCATTCCCTTCTAACACTTTACACGTACATAAAAGTGTTATCTTCTGCCCCCCAAACTAGATTGCTCTTGGCATTAATAATTAACTAATGCTATCTAACACAAACACATAGCATAACCTAGTCTTCATAATTAAACATTGAATACAAAAAGGCTATTTATAATGGTTTATAAAAGACTTTAAAGTTTTCCATTCATGAAATTCATCACAAATATCTTAGAATATTAAAAAATTGTACCTTAAGAGGTTAACTTTAAAAATAAAATTGTAATTTTTACTGTAATAGATTAGAACAAGTAAAATATTATTTCACTCAGGAACATAGTATTGATTTCCCAAGCTTGAAAAATAATATAAGACTATTCTTTCAATATTTTTCACATTTCATATATTTAATTTTTATTGTAGCATTTTTGGGGAATTTGATCTGTTACAAATCTTATTTGAGAATTTGAAAATATATACTAATTTGAAAAATCAAGTTCTCAATATATTTTACCATGATGCCCCATTTATCTTTAGAAGAGATATGTTATTTTCTTTCTAACATCTTATCTGATCTCAAAAAGAACATGAGCAAAAGACAAAAAAGCCTTTGCACTCTGAATCTCAAGGTGACATTTAAGACTGACATCCAGCTACCCGAAGAAGATCTCAAAATTTTTTCTTGTCCCATGAGGATAAGCAAATCATTAATATAAGGAGGTATCAGGCCATTAAGTGCTTTAAATGTCAACAATAAAACTTTAAAATCAATTCAAACCTGACAGGAAGCCAATACGGAAACTAGAGAACAAAAGTGATGTACTTTGAACAGGTAAGTAGTGTCACACTGTGAATGAACTGAACCTTGGAGATTGATTTATCAAGAAATCGAAACCTCAAGGTGTTGAACTAGTCCAGGCTTGGTGATTATCACATTGCAGTAGTTTTAGCACCATTCACTCATCTTTACTCAAATGATGTGCTGTAGAAGATAACTAGTTATTAATAGAGCATCATTTTACCCTGAAACCAAAAAACAACTTAAATGAATACTAACACTAACCTTTATATAAGAGATTATAGTTCACATCATTCTCTATCAAATAGAATTTTACATGATCAAGGAACAAGGAGATTCACAATTGAAAGAATATACTTAAATGCTTACTTTTGTGTTGTTTTTGTGATAATGGACTTGAAATTGTTGAATACAAATGTTAAAACATGAGAGTTGTATGGCTTTGAAACTTACTCCTGGTGTGCAAAATCTCTAATTAATGGAGAATAGTTCCAATTCCTTTGCAATATATTTTTGTCCATTTTATACTTTAGATATACATAACAGAATCAATAATATTAAGAACACTAACGATAAGGGCTAACACTAACTGATCACTTATTGTAAGACATGCATGGTCTGACTTAATCACTAACTTAATCACAGACTGTTAACTGTACACATTTTAAAGATGAGGAAACTTAGGCAGACAGACAACTTGAGGTGACTAAGATCTCACAACCTATAAACGTTAGAACTAGGATTCTGACCCAGAAACTACTATATCACATTTGGCCTATATATATATATATATATGCTATTTTAATATATATGCTGCTATGTATATCTGTTTGTGTTTATTTTGAAAAACTGTGCTATTAATATAATTGTCATATTGCAAATAGTAAAAAAGTAAAATGAGAGGTAAATATAGAAAAAAAAATCACCCTTTTCTTAGTGAACAAATCTTTTGATGACAATGTTCATACACAAGTGACTAACACATCATCCTATTTGGCTTCATTTATTGCTCTCTCAGATATTGGTTTTGTTTGTTTTATTTTTTGTGTTCTTTTTGTTTTCACAAATTTAAAGTTTGTGGCAACTCTGCTCCGATTAAGTCTATAGGCAGCATTTTTTCCAATAGCATTTTTTCCGACTTTGTGTCTCAGTGAGAGAGTCCATTCCTAGGCACGTTGATAAGAAGTCTGGGGATCCCCAAGGAGAGAGGGGTCTCGAATTCTTTAGGAGGAGGAAAGGACAAAGTTTTTTTTTCCTCTACATTCCTTAGGATTATATGACAATAATGTATCCTGCTTGAGGACAGCTTCTGGAAAAAATCTTCTGGCCAATCCTGTAATCTTAAAATGTAAATTATGGGAGTGGGTCTAGTAAGGTCTTTACAATCTCCAGACATTCTTTTGATTCATTGTAATAACTAATTAAAAAGTACATGACTCCATTGCTAACATTAGTGAGGGGGCACTCTTTCTGCTCCCTTCTGATGTCTATGTCAGAAGCTTTCTCTATCTCTTTTATACTTTAATAAAACTTTATTACACAAAAGATCTGAGCAATCAAGCCTCGTCTCTGGCCCTGGATTGAATTCTCCTCCAGAGGCCAAGAATCCCAGCATCTTTTGTGTTTCAGCAACAACTTTCATCATCATATTTTGGTAATTCTTGCAATATTTCAAGCTTTTTCATTACTATTATATTTGCTATGATGATCTGTGATCAATGATCTTCCATGATTCAGTTGGAAAAAGATTAGGACTTACTGAAGGCTGAGATGATGCTTAGCATTTTTTAGTAATAAAGTAGTTTTAAATTAAGGTATGTAGTTTTTTTTTTTTTTTTTTTTTTTTAGACATAATACTACTTAGTAGGCTAGAACATAATGTAAACATAAATTTATACATACTGGGAAACCAAAGAGTTTGTGTGACTTGCTTTGTTGCAGTGGTCTGAAACCAAACTGCACTACCTCAAGTGTAGGACTCTGTTTCAACTGGCAGTGATTGGAAAATAAGTTCTGTGGACTTTCTTAAAAGAATCCTACAGAATGTGCTTGCATTGATTACATAGAATCAGATAACTGAAAAACACACAGAGCACTTGCAGGTATACTAATATAAGCCTTTGTTGAAGTAAAGGATGTGGTACAGGAAAAGAAAGTGCAGGCAATCATCCAGGGCTTCTAGCCCCCAGGTTCTTTCTCAGTGACAGAATGCACTTTGTTTTCAGATTATAAACCGCCAAGTTATGTGCCAAGTACCCTGATTTAAGGTAAAAGTTTACTCAGGCTAGAAAGCAGGGTCTTTCATAATTTGCCACTCAGGTAAAATTAGAGCCAGGCTGCATAACTAATTAATGCAGGTACTAAGCGTCAATAGAGATGTTTCTATACAATATACACAAGCTTGCACCAGGCATCTCCAGGGAAGTTTGAACTTTAAACATCACATTATGAATCAATAATTAATACATCTTATCCTTATCTTGGCCCAGGATCAGTTTCAGATTTCCAGGCATCAACAGATATATGTGTAGAGCTTTCTTACTCCAGTTGTAATATCTCCAGATCTAACACATCGCTCATTACTGAGTGAGACAATTTATTGATCAGGTGTTCAGTAAGTACCAGTAGGCATTCTAGACACTTAACTAAAACAATACTTCTTTCTCTGTCAGTCCATATCCTGTTATTAATACATCAGCCTCCTTTGAAGGAGTGGTGGCAGAATGAAGAAGTTGGCATTTTCTATACAGGGGGTAACCCCCACAGTAAAAAAAAAAAAAAAAGAAGGACAAAGAGAAATCCTCTTACTAACAGGGGGAAAGAGAGAGAAAGGGAGAGAGCATTCCTACTCTGGTTGGGAGATGCAACCTCAGTGACCCCTTCTTTGCTTCTTCGTTGTGTTGTTCAGTCACCCAGTCACGTCCAACTTGAAGCACTTCTGTCTAAGTGATTCTTAGACAGATGCAAACACAAAACTAGAAGATGGATTTATCAGTAGGAAGAGACAAAGAATTAGACAACTCATTTGAACAAGCTGGAAACTGATACCCACCTATTGCTCAGAAATGGTAACATATAATTCATGTGATTCCAATGTGATTGGTGCCAACATAAGTTGCAAATGGCAGCTCAGAAGCATAATTTTCCCTAGACATGGAAGTCAGAATGTTGTTATGGTCACTTTTTTCTGCATTGTATGTAATAAATCGTGTTGCAACCACCACAATCCCTATCTTACGAATGCTAGCATAAGTTACAAATCAAATCTACCTTATTTATTTATTGCTACTGTGGTAGCACTATCATGCATCTAATGAATATTATAACATTGTTTTTACTTTAAAATGAATATTATAAGGTGAAATCCAAAGACTATAAGGCATTTTTTCCTACTGTTAGGCTGGCTGGGTTGTTCTATAAGCATTCAAGCCTATTGTTCAAGTAGGTGGAGGGTAATGGAGCTGATAGACACATGTAGGTGGTATGCATGGAGATACTAAAATAGAGACATATGATCCTTTAAAAAGAGTGAAATGTGAAGTCAGACTGTCATCTCTGTGACTTATGATTTATACCTTTCAGAGCATATCTTCCAATGAACTTGTTATACATCACAAAGGAAGCTGAAAGTGTTAATATCAAGATTCACACTGACCAAGACAGCTATGATAGAAGCAGCAAATCGTCTTTACTGCTATAAAATTTCCATATCCCCATTCATATCAAACCTGAAACAGCAGGACATCAAATTACTTTTGCCTTCCTATAGCCACACTTGTGTAGTTTATGAAAAAGTGTGAATACTGATCATGCTACAGGGAATGTGTGGAAATGAGTCTTCTAAAATAGTGCTTATAATCAGTAGGATAGATCTTTAACTATCATTTGCTCATGTTGACATCTTCTTGGTAAATAATTTTCTATTTTAACCCCTAGAGGAAACTGACTTTTTCCCATTGCTCCAGCTGTTGGAGTGTACACATTTCAATTCAAATGCAAACTTTTTCAATAGACTTATACATGTTTTTCGATCAAAATTTGATGCTTATTAACAGAGAAGACCCCCAATATTGAAATTCTAGCAAAGATTATCAAGCTTACCAAGTTGCATAGCAAATGCATTTAATATTATATTGGTTCACTCATGAATCTTTGACTTTCGATAAGACAGTGATAGTCCTGTGAGACATTGCTGTTCATCAGCAGAAGTTAATCTTATTTGCTGACAACTGATAATATGAACATAGTAGGTTCTCATTACAGAAAATCAAGGTTCTATGTGATGGCCAAGCTAATTACAGCACAATTTCATAGCCATGAGTAAAGACCATTTCCCATATTTAGGAAAAGCACTCTTCACCCAAACAAAATATTTAGTAGTATAACATGTAAACAACAACAAAGGGCAAAGACAAAAATTGCTTACAGTATATACTGGAAAGAAGGGGATCTCTGGCCTCCCTAGGATGTAGTTGTGTTGGCTCCAAATCTTGGAATCTTTCCATGTGAAATGTGAAACTGGCCCCACACACAGAATGTTAAGTGTGAAAGTGAAAGTGTTAATCACTCAGTGGTGTCCAACTCTGCAACCCCATGGACGGTAGCCCATCAGGCTCCTCTGTTCATGGGATTTCCCAGGCTAGAATATTGGCATAGGTAGCCATTCTCTTCTCCAGGGGACCTTCCCAACCCAGGGACTGAACCTGGGTCTCCTTCATTAGAAGTGAATTCTTTACCATCTGAGCCACCACGGAAGCCACATGGAAGGTAAGGAGACACCAAAACATGGGGCAGACTGTTTCAGATTGGTAGGCGGCAGACTTGATAAGCAAGGGAATTTACATACAGGGCTTGTCTTGGGCAACCACAAGGAGTATGGTTCTCTATTCTCATTGTCAGAATCTTAAAGTTTGCATAGAGACCTTAACTGGATTCATTCATGTGTACTGTCCAGATGGTCTCAACAGCACATCTCTCTAAAGGCTGTTATTCACTCAGTCATATCTGACTCTGTGATCCTGTGGACTACAGCACACCAGGCTTCCCTGTCCTTCATTATCTCCCAGAGTTTGCTCAAACTCATGTCCATGAGTTGCCCTTGAGAGTGATTCCCACCATGGAACAAAAGGCAGAATACACTCCAAGAACAGGAGAGGGCACAAGGAGCCTCTGATTGCATGGGTCCAGCTAGAAGGTAAACAAGCAATCCTCACAATTTCTCAAATGACCTCCTCCAATAAGGTGTCTCAATCAATTGGTTATTTACATTTGCTCCTCATATGGGGTGGAAGGACTCTCATAACTTTTATTTGTCCACATTTGATTAGAACCAGCTTGAATAACACACTCTTTTCAGGGATGAAGGCCAGTAACCAGATGCTGGGTTAGCAGCCACCCTTTGACCATCCAAGTAACACAAAGACCTAGATAATACAAAGTGGAGCCTCAAAGGGCTTCCATTCTTAGACAGAGAAAAGTGAGCCCACATCTGATAAGCCTGCCTTAGCTCATTTCTGCCCCACAGCCCTGCTGTAGTATGTTGGTCTTCTGCCGTCTTTCCAATGACACTGTTTTCACTGCAGTAAAGTCATACTTTCCTCAGTTTCATTGTAAGGGGTTCTTCTCTGGAGGATGCTTCAAAAAATGGACCCTCTCATTTTCTACTCTGTTCAACCCAGGCTGACCACTACTCTGGCCCTTAATACTTTATCCTTTCCAGATGCTTTTCAGAAGCATCACTATGAACAAAATTAGTGGAGGTGATGGAATTCCAGTTGAGCTATTTCAAATCCTAAAAGATAATGCTGTGAAAGTGCTACACTCAATATGCCAGAAAATTTGGAAAACTCAGCATTGGCCACAGGACTGGAAAAGGTCAGTTTTCATTCTAATCCCAAAGAAAGGCAATGCCAAAGAATGTTCCAACTACTGCACAATTGCACTCATCTCACACACCAGCAAAGTAATGCTCAAAATTCTCCAACCTAGGTTTCAACAGTACGTGAACTGAGAAATTTCAGAGGTTCAAGCTGGATTTAGAAAGGCCAGAGGAACCAGAGGTCAAATGCTGGACCATCTTACCTGCCTCCTGGGAAATCTGTATGCAGGTCAAAAGCAACAGTTAGAATTGGACATGGAACAAAAGACTGGCTCCAAATTGGGAAAGGAGTACGTTAAGACTGAATATTATCACCCTGCTTATTTAACTTATATGCAGAGTACATCATGTGAAATTCTGGCCTGGATGAATCACAAGCTGGAATCAAGATTGTTTGATATATCAATTATCAAGAGAAATATCAATTATTCCAGATATGCAGATGACAGTACCCTTATGGCAGAATATGAAGAGGAACAAAAGAGCCTCTTGATGAAAGTGAAAGAGGAGAGTGCAAAAGCTAGCTTAAAACTCAACATTCAAAAAACTAAGATCATGGCATCTGATCCCATCACTTCATGGAAAATAAATTGGGAAACAATGGAAACAGTGAAAACTTCATTTTCTTGGGCTCCAAAATCACTGTAGATGGTAACTGCAGCCATGAAATTAAAAGATGTTTGCTCCTTGGAAGAAAACCTATGACAAACTTAGACATCATATTAAAAAACAGAGACATTGCTTTGCCAACAAAGGTCCATATAGTCAAAGCTATGGTCTTTCTAGTAGTCATGTATGGGTGTAAGAGTTGGACCATAAAGAAAGCTGAGCACCAAAGAATTGATGCTTTTGAACTGTGGTGTTGGAGAGGACTCTTGAGAGTCCCTTGGACTTCAAGGAGATCAAATCAATTAATCATAAAGGAAATCAGTCCTGAATATTCTTTGGAAGGACTGATGCTGAAGCTGAAACTCCAATACTTGGTCACCTGATGTAAAGAATTGACTCTTTAGAAAAGACTCTGATGCTGGGAAAGATTGAAAGCAGGAGAAGAAAGGATGACAGAGGATGAGATGGTTGGATGGCATCACCAACTTGATAGACATGAGTTTGAGGAAGCTCTGGGAGTTGGGGAAGTACAGGGAATCCTGGCAAGCTGCAGTCCATATGGTTGGAAAGAGTTGGACACGACTGAATGACTGAAATGAATTAAACTTCAATGCTCAATCTCAATAGTCATTTTTCTCTGAAGTTTCCTGTTCAATAGATTCTCTACCTAGGGGAAGCTGGTTCTAATAATAACTTCAACAACTCTTCCTCTTACTTTGGGATACCCAGCAAGATCTGCTTTATTTTCAATTTCTAAAACAGAATCCATTTTACTCCTCTTTCTCCCACTCAGTAAATTATTCATAGGTGATGTTAACCCTTCTAGATAGTAAGGAAGATCTAGACCTTAAAATATGGACAGTCCAATATACCTTGGAAGCAAGGGTCCTTCTGAGGTCCTTCTGAGGCTTTTTTCAAATGCCCACTACTTTCCTCAAATACTCAGATAATAAATTAACACAAAATATAACTATTATACTCTGGTAATGAAAGTATTAAAGTCAGTGCTTACACTAGTTAAAGACCTGAGGTTGGAATAAGACTGGTGAATTTTGTAACAATGAGAAAGTCAGTGTAGGTGGAGTAACATGAGCAGAAGGGAAGTTAATAGGAGACAATGTTGGAGAAAAATGCATGAGCAGAGAAAAATCATGGAGTGTCTCAGTTCAGTTCAGTTCAGTCTCTCAGTCGTGTCTGACACTTTGCGACCCCATGAATCACAGCACACCAGGCCTCCCTGTCCATCACCATCTCCCGGAGTTCACTCAGACTCACGTTCATCGAGTCCGTGATGCCATCCAGCCATCTCATCCTCGGTCGTCCCCTTCTCCTCCTGCCCTCAATCCCTCCCAGCATCAGACTCTTTTCCAATGAGTCAGCTCTTCGCATGAGGTGGCCAAAGTACTGGAGTTTCAGCTTCAGCATCATTTCTTCCAAAGAAAACAATTGACTTGATTCTTACCATGTTGCTCTAGACAGAAGGGTTAAGGGAAAGAAGAATGAAAACATTTAGCATTTCAGGTAGGATATTTAACAAGAAATCTATCTTTAATATAGAATCTGGAATGTACACAATCAATGTAAAATTATTTAGTATTAAAAACAATAAAAATGCCAATGTTAATAACTTCATGTGTAAATCAAAATACTTAAAGGAAGGACAAAACAGTAGAAACTGTAGGACATCTTTCCAATTTAACCCACTCTGTTTCCCACAAATGCTTTCTTTTTTTTTTTTTTTTAAGTCACTTCAGTCAGACATGACTCTGTGCGACCCCACAGACGGCAGCCCACCAGGCTCTTAGTAGTGTTCAGTTGAAGACTAAGATGTTAAAGACTTTGTCATGTTCTCCTAGCTTTCACTGGGTAACTGAGGGAATAGATCAAACTCTATAAATAAGGTTAAGAGCCCTACAAATGTAAACATCAGTGGAGGTACAAACAGTAGAAAGTAGAAGAATGGGTAGAAAGTCATCCAGGAAATGGACATGAGGGTTATATATATGTTAGTAGGTAGTGGGCACCCACCCACAAAAACTGGAGTATGAGGCAGAAGTCATGATTTCTCAAAAAAATTCAAATACTTTGGAGAAAATACTGACTTCCATTCACAGGTGAGCAGGAATCAATTCCATTTTTGTTATCAGGAACAAAATCTGAGCAAGAGAGTAGACGAGGCAGGTTTTTTTGTTTTTGCTTTTAAATAGATTGGAGGAAAGATGCAATGAAGACATCATCCTTCCTGAGTCAGAGGGTTAACAGCAGAGATGGACTGATATTGTGTAGGATGAGAACAAAACTTAGATCTCAACTGAAGACTCTACAGTAGAACCAGATAAGTTAGAGTAAGGCTTTAGGAAGTAGAGTAGGGGTTTAATGAGGAAAATATAAGTTGGAATCTCGAGAAAGAGGACTTTATTTAGTACCTTGAACTGTAAAGAAGCTATGAATAGAACTGAGAGTAGGGAAGACTGATGTCCCAAAGAAAATGGAAAATTCATGGGGAGTTAATTATGGGAGAGGAGGCAGAGATCTAGTTACTAGAAGTATGAAATAAACTGAGACTTTTTATATTATGCTAAAGTAAAAGATCCATTTTAAAAATATTATGTACAGTAATATAAAGAATAGGTAAAGCTAGTCACTTATACTCTATTTAATGACAAATAGCTATGAAAAATAGCTTTTAAGAGCTATTTCAAAACAAGAGGAATTCCTTCTAAGACAGAAATGTCACTCATCTCCAAAATTATACAGTCACACATTTTTTAATATAGAAAGAATTTCTTAAAGATGAGATGAATGTCTCAGATATATCAGTCAGTCAGTTCAGTCACTCAGTGTGTCTGACTCTTTGCAACCCCATGGACTGCAGCACTCCAGGCCTCCCTATCTATCACCAACTCCCAAGTTTACCCAAACTCATGTCCACTGAGTTGGTGATGACATCCAGCCATCTCATCCTCTGTCATTCCCCTCTACTCCCACCTTCAGTCATTCCTGGCATTAAGGTCTTTTCCAGTGAGTCAGTTCTTCAGGTAGCCAAAGTATTGGGGTTTCAGCTTCAGCATCAGTACATCCGATGAATATTCAGAACTGATCTCCTTTAGGATGGACTGGTTGGATCATCTTGTAGTCCAAGGGACTCAAGAGCATTCTCCAACCCCACAGCTCAAAAGCATCAATTTTTCGGCACTCACCTTTTTTTACAGTCCAACTCTTACATCCATACATGACTACTGGAAAAACCATAGCCTTGACTAGATGAACCTTTGTTGACAAAGTAATATCTCTGCTTTTTAATATGCTGTCTAGATTGGTCATAACTTTCCTGCCAAGGAGCAAAAGTGTCTTTAAATTTCATGGCTGCAGTCACAATCTGCAGTGATTTTGGAGCCAAAAAACAAAGTCTGACACTGTTTCCACTGTTTCCCCATCTATTTGCCATGAAGTGATGGACCAGATGCCATGATCTTAGTTTTTTAAATGTTGAGCTTTAAGCCAACTTTTTCACTCTCCTTTTTCACTTTCATCAAGAGGCTCTTTAGTTCTTCTTCACTTTCTGCCATAAGGGTGATGTTATCTGCATATCTGAGGTTATTGATATTTCTCCCGGCAATCTTGATTCCAGCTTGTGCTTCTTCCAGCCCAGCGTCTCTCATCATGTTCTCTGTGTATAAGTTAAATAAGCAGGGTGACAATATACAGCCTTTCATGCTCCTTTTCCTATTTGGAACCAGTCTGTTGTTTCATGTCCAGTTCTAATTGTTGCTTCCTGACCTGCATACAGATTTCTCAAGAAGCAGGTCAGGTGGTCTGGTATTCCCATCTCTTTCAGAATTTTGCACAGTTTATTGTGATCCACACAGTCAAGGCTTTGGCATAATCAATAAAGCAGAAATATGTTTTTCTGGAACTCTCTTCCTTTTTTGATGATCCAGTAGATGTTGGCAATTTGATCTCTGGTTTCTCTGCCTTTTCTAAAACCAGCTTGAACATCTGGAAGTTCATGGCTCATGTATTACTGAAGCCTGGCTTGGAGAATTTGGAGCATTACTTAACTAGCATATGAGATGAGTGCAACTGTGTGGTAGTTTGAACGTTCTTTGACATTGCCTTTCTTTGGGATTGGAATGAAAACTGACCTTTTCCAGTCCTATAGCCACTGCTGAGTTTTCCAAATTTGCTGACATATTGAGTGCAGCACTTTCACAGCATCATCTTTTAGGATTTGAAATAACTCAACTAGAATTTCATCACCTCCACTAGCTTTGTTTGTAGCAATGCTTCCTAAGGCCCACTTGACTTCACATTCCAGCCAGGATGTCTAGCTCTAAGTGAGTGATCACACCATCGTGATTATCTGGGTTGTGAAGATGGTTTTTGTACAGTTCTTCTGTGTATTCTCCCCACCTCTTCCTGATATCTTCTCCTTCTGTTAGGTCCAAATCATTTATTGTCCTTTATTGAGCCCATCTTTGCATGAAATATTCTCTTGGTATCTCTAATTTTCTTGAAGAGATCTCTAGTCTTTCCCATTATATTGTTTTCCTCTATTTCTTTGCACTGATCACTGAGGAAGGTTTTCTTATCTCTCCTTGCTATTCTTTGGAACTCTGCATTCACATGGGCATATCTTTCCTTTTCTCCTTTACTTTTCATGACCCAGGTTCGATCCCTGTGTTGGGAAGATCCCCTGGAGAAGGATACATCAGCCCACTCCAGTACTCTTGCCGGAAAATCTCATGGACGGAGAAGCCTGATCAGCTACTGCCCAGGGAGTTGCAAAGAGTCGGACACAACTGAGTGACTTCACTTTCTCTTTTCATAGCTATTTGTAAGGCCTCCTCAGACAGCCATTTTGCTTTTTTGTATTTCTTTTTCTTGGAGACGGTCTTGATCCCTGTCTCCTGTACAATGTCAGAAACACGTGCCCATAGTTCATCAGCCTCTCTATCAGATCTAGTCCCTTAAATTTATTTCTTACTTCCACTGTATATCATAAGGGATTTGATTTAGGACATACCTGAATGGTCTAGTGGTTTTCCCTACTTTCTTCAATTTAAGTCTGAATTTGGCAGTAAGGAGTTCATGATCTCAGATATAGATATTTGTGTAATTTCTAAGTAGCACAGTCATATTTAGGAAATATGTTTGCCACAGGATTGAACATGAGAATGTCTATAATTATCTACAGTAGTATGGAAAAAAAAAATAAGAGACATACTCAGACTTGAAGAAGAGTTTGTATCTGTTTACATTATCTTTTTTACCCTGGATTAAAATTGAATTGGGCTTCCCAGGTGGCTCTAATGATCCCACCTGCCAATGCAGGAGATGTAAGAGACTTGGGTTCAATTCCTGGGTTGGGAAGATCCCTGGAGGAGGGCATGGCAACCCACCCCAGTATCATTGCCTGGAAAATCCCATGGACAGAGAAGACTGGCAGGCTATAGTCCATAGAGTCGCAGAGTCAGACATGACTGAAATGACTTAGCACACACAGCACATACAATATTCACATGGTATAAGTAGTTTACCACTTTCAAAATTTTTCCTCAATTTAATGCAATTTTAACATAACTCCTTTTTCTTGTAAATATATGCCAAGCTTTAAATTGCAAAGCCAAACTATCAAAAAGACAAAGAGAAAGAAAGCCATAGGAGCCAAACTAACAAAAGAGCCATCTTTGCTAACTTGTACTTTTATTATTGAGAATGAGAAGACAGTATGTAAAGATCTTCTGAAATGGAGCCTTAAAAAGGGATAATTAAGTGAAGCCATCTGAAATACATCTGGCAGTTCACTAAATACAGTATTCTAAGTAACGACATATACATGACGCTCCAGAGTGGTGCTTGAGATTTGGCTATTGGAACTGAGGAAGTGAATTTTTATTTAATTTAAATTTAAATTGCTATCTGATAGTGTAAGTCTAGAGAATGTAAAAGTTTATATCTAAAGAAAGGAAACATGTTTTCCTCATGCAGCACTTCATTTGAGAGTTGAGAGAAAAAAATTGAAAAACATGTTTGCTGCTGCTGCTGCTAAGTCACTTCAGTCGTGTCCGACTCTGTGCGACCCCATAGACGGCAGCACACCAGGCTCCCCCGTCCTTGGGATCCTCCAGGCAAGAACAATGGAGTGGGTTGCCATTTCCTTCTCCAATGCATGAAAGTAAAAAGTGAAAGGGAAGTCGCTTAGTCATGTCCGACTCTTCACGACCCCATGGACTGCAGCCTACCAGGCTTCTCCGTCCATGAGATTTTCCAGGCAAGAGTACTGGAGTGGGGTGCCATTGCCTTCTCCAGAAAAACATCTTTAAGCATGCTCAAATCTCTCAAACTGAAATTAGTGGAAACAGTGGTTTGAGTCAAACATGCATGTAAAAAAGGGGGCACTTTGCCATATACTCACATATATGGGATTATAGGAACATTTTTAAGAGAATTGTCAGTCTATCAAAAGAGAGTATGAAAATTTAGAAAACATGAGAAATTGATATCAACACAATTTCATTTAGTTTGTAAACAGGTTTTGTGAACCACACATGCTGATCCTAGCTTTGTTATGAACTATTGGCGGCTCAGCTGGTAAAGAATCCACCTGCAATGTGGGAGACCTGAGTTGAGACATGCAATGTTTGATGAACTCCTGAAAAATGGCATCAATAATGAGAAAGTGATGTGCAAAGTACTTGGGAAGGTTTGCAAGCTGTAACAGTAGGAGACATAACTGAGTGCTTAAAAAAAGATAAATGGGGATATAACAAACAAACAAACCTGAGCCTTTCAAAGCCTCAAATGCACAGACACATATACTTCAGCATGAGTACAAACATCTATGGAAACTGTCCATTCTCAATAATTTATCTTTCTTTAATCTACCTTTGACCTAAACCCAAAATGGTGACATCTGATTGGAGTTGACACTGAAGTGAAAATAGGGTGGGTTGTTATTGTTCCCTTATGTCTGTTCTCTTTTGTTTTGTTTTTCTACTTTAAGCACAAGTAGCTATGGTTATGTGTGACAGAAATGCCTTTCAAGGAGCTCTCTGCCTAACAGTCCTTATTGCTGAAACTTTGTCTCAGACCCAAATAAAAAAATCCTGGTGACTCAGATAGTAAAGAATCCACCTTCAACGTGGCAGACCTGGGTTCAGTCTTTGGGTTGGGAAGATCCGTTGGAGGAGGGCACGGCAACCAACTCCCATATTCTTGCCTGGAGAATCCCCATGGACAGAGGAGCCTGGTGGGCTACAGTCCATAGGGTCACAAAGAGTTGGACACAACTGAGTGACTAAGAACACCCAACACATATTATTAGGTTGAACCATTCAAAATTGCCATTACTCAATCATTTATCTATAAAAATGATAGTTTCAAATATTCAAACTTATAGTACCAGGAAGTACAATTCAAAAAATATTGACTTTAATAATAATAATAAAATCAAAATTAACATATACATTGTTTCAAACAGAAATTTGAAATAAAAGCAGCTCTTTTTTGTATAACAGACAATGTAAATCATTGTCATTTGCAAATTTTATTATTAACAATAGAAATATTCCAACATGTTCTCAATTTCTTGTCTAAGTCTGCTTTTATTTGCTTATCTTATAATTTAATACTCCCTCCTTCACAAAAGAAAGACTTCAGTTTCTTGAAAAACAAAACTAACCAGCTTTTCTTTCTTTTTTTTAATATTTATTTATTTGGCTACCTCAGGTCTTAGTTGTAGCACTTGGGATCTGTGGGCTCTAGATCATGTGGGCTTAGTTGCTCAGTGGCATGTGGGTATTAGCTCCCTGACCAGGAATTAAGCCCAGGTCCCCTGTGCTGCAAGGCAGATCTCTAACCACTGGACCACAGGGAAGTCCCATCCAGTTTCTTTGGAACTTCAATTTTCTGCAACTTCAACTTTCTTAACTGGATCATCTACTCCTTAATAGTCTATTTTATTATTCCCAGAGTATATTGTAAAATATTATCAAATATCAGCAATTTAATTTAATAACACAGAGAAAACCTTTTAGACTGAAAATAGAGTTAAGAATATTTAAAGAATGATAATGCATATGTTGGGCTTCCCTGGTGGCTCAGGTGGTAAAGAAATCTTCCTGCAATGCGGAAGACCCAGGTTCAATCCCTGGATTGGGAAGATCCTCTGGAGAAGGGAATAACAACCCACTCCAGCATTCTTGCCTGGAGAATTCCATGGACAGAGGATCCTGGCTGGCTACAGTCCATGGGACCTCAAAGAGTTGGAACTGACTGAGCAACTAACACACACACATAATACACACATCACAAACATGAAAAGATCTTCAGGAAATATTAAATGATAAAATTAAAGCACAGAACAGTGTATAGTTAGCTAGATTTTGTGATAGAAAAAAGATAAAATAAAGCTATATCTATAAAAATGCTAGCAGCATACACAATAAACTAGTAAATGTGATAAAAAGGATGAAAGCAGGAATGGGAGGATGAACAATAACTGTATATCTTTTTATATTACTTTGATTTTTTTGAACCATAAAATGTACTACCTACTCAAAAAATTAAATTAAATGTTAAAATATATAAAATTGGCACTGATTTCCCATTTTATTCTTTTCAAAATAAGAGTGCAGCAGTTATGATGCCTGGGTTTAACTATAGCAGTAATTTAGGAAAGAAATTCTCAAAAATGTTAGGTAAAACATAACTAGTATACAGTACTGCAGTTCTTAAATTTTACTGTGCATGAAATATTCCATATGCTTTGCTAAAAATTCCATAATCTTGTGACTTAACCCAGATTATAAATTATTAAGTTCAGCTGGAGTTTAAGAATGTATATTTTAACAAACCCTAGGTAAGCATCACGCAGAGGTTAATTGACCCTACTCCGAGTAATCCTGTTTTAATGTTAGGGTATCTAATATCTTAAAATGTTATCCTATTTCAACATTAACAAATTCTCAAATATAGTAAAATAGTATGTCTGAAAATAGCAATTTCCTAACATGCATTATTTTCCTTTTTAAATTTGATATAATTTTATTGTGTTCACTAGTTAATTTTAAAAGTTTAATATTTACAGACCCAAATTTTTCTTTATATTTAATATTAACTGATAATTTTATACAATAAACCATAAGAAGATAATAAAGAACATTGTAACAATATGTTTATCATTTTTTTAAAAACCTCCATATCACGTTTAGACTACATTTCAAACTTTTTCTAAAGTGGAGTAGTGGATATTTTTAACCTTTGTGTTCGTTCATCTTCTGAGCTTCACTTCCATTTGGCAAATTCTCCACTTTGTGAGTTTTGCTGACAAGCAGAAACTACCTTTCAATACAGAAGCTGAGTGTTCTTTTCAAAACAGTACCTAGCACTGCAACCAAACTTCATGAAAACAAGAAACTACATTGACTCCACGGCTTCCAAGCCTAAGTTCTCTGGCCCTACTAGAGACACTGTGAGCTACCCCAAATCCTTTTAATAGATTCTTTTTCTGCTCAAAAAATCACAAATGTATTGGTTCTGTTTTTGTTGTTGTTGTTTTTTAATGTCTAAGAACCTTGACTGATACATGTGAGCTTAGGTCTGAAAAAGCAACTGAAATATCACATAGAAGAAATAAGACTTAATAGCAGTTCAAGCAGGACTTCGCTGGTGGTCCAGTGGTTAAGTGTTTGCACTTCCACTGCAGGGCACATGGACTCAATTCCTGGTTGGGGAACTAAGATCCCGCATGCTGTGTGGTACAGCCAAAAAACAAAAAAGTAGAATTTCATGGAAAGGAAAACAAATATAATTGATTTCAACTTAATTCAAGTCTACAACGCGTGTGCTTGTCCCAGAATACCCATACAAACTTGGGGAGGGAGGCAGCATTGAAAGGATAGAAACCAGGACAAGAGAAAAAATGGTACTCTGATGCTATAGGTCTGTCTGGGCAAATTACATTTGGTACAAAGTCTTAGGCTCTGGGTCCACATCTTAGAGAAACCTTTATAAATGTGTGTTTCCAGTGAAAGGCTTAAAAATTATATCATAACTGTCCATGCAAACAGATACTTAATACTTTAAAGACAAGATTTGATAATGAATATAAAAATATCATCTTTCAACAATTCAAAGATTTTCCAAAGAAATTAGAAATTTAAACTGTTACCAATGGCAGGTATTTTGACAGGATATTATCTCATTGAGAGTGGTAATGGACAGTTAAAGTTGCAGGAAGAAAGAGATAATAGCATTCAATTAAAGAACTTAATAGCAATAATAGTGGTCTAATGATAACTTCTCAGCATGTTCAAAAGACATATGTTTCCATGTAATGAAATTTACTTAATAAACCCCAAATCTAATTGTCCATTTACTTTGCCTACTTTACATTGTTTCATCAGAAGATATAATTTCATACTTTTTACTCAAAGGCTCTTGCCACAACATTGAAAATGAAGAGTAAGTTTATAAGTCGTTTCCATTATACCAGTGCTGAGGCCACAATCAACCATGTCATCACAAAGTGAAAAGTTCAGTTCACATAGACCATCCATCAGTTTTTATCAGGAGGTAAAGGGATTATGTTGTAGTCATGTAGAGTACAGTTCTGGAGCATCTACAAACGGTTGGTATATGAGACTTCATTGGGGGAGGTAGTGTCATTGCATATAAGGTGATGGGCAGGGCTTCAGTCAATGGAGAGGGCACTTGAAAGGTCATGGCTGGGTGATTCACAAAACAGAAAACTAGAAGTGGAAAATGTGAAATACAAAGAGAGCTGCAATTCAGCTGTTAACGTTGGAAGCCAGAAAACAGCCCTGGGTGATCTACAAAATGGCAGGATCCACTTGTGAATAAAAAGCTCCAAATGTCAGTGTTGAGATCCAAGACCTAGGACCTGGGTTCTGTTATCTGAACCCATGAAAAATCCAAACTCGTGGGAGGATGAGAGATTCAGATCCAGATTTTTTGTATTTTTAGATCTTTTTTCTTTTTTTAATGTGGACCATCCTTAACGTTTTTTGTCAAATTTGTTACAATGTTGCTTCTGTTTAATGTTTTGGTTTTTGGATTGCAAGGTGTGTGGGATCTTATCTCCCTGACCAGGGATCGAACCAGCACCCCTGTACTGGAAGGTGAAGTCTTACCACTGGACCACCAGGAAAGTCCCCCAAATCACATTTAATTCTCATATGCTGAAGTCAAAGAGAGCTGATGAGCTAATATCTCCAGTCAGGAACACTAATGGATTCAAGAATGAGCCCCAGATTCTTATCATCACTAATACACTCCTTTGATGATCTCATCTAGCTCCACTATTTAAAAACTATCACTGTGTTTATAAAGTTATCTGGAGGCCTTACATGTCTTCTTAGTTCAAGGATATTTAACATGTATATCAAATGCAGCATGTCTAGAACTCCCAATTTTCATCCCTATAGTTCTATATACTAATTCAAATAGGAATAAGCTTTTTTAATGGAGAACTCCATATGACTTTCCATCAATCACAGTTCCAGAATTTCCATACTGGCATCCCTTTGTAATAATAATCTAACTGAAAAAGAGGTTGGCTAGGGAATTTGGAAAGATGTTTTAGAAACATTGGCATTGCAAGACATCTTTTACTCAATTTGCCTATTTATTTTCATGAAGAGAGATTGGGGTATGATGGTGAGCTGGCCCCCACCTGCAGCCCCCACTTGGCATACTTGAATGAATTTCCATTGAACTTAAGATGAATGATGTATCGCATCTTATAGTTTCCCTGGGCACTACATGGTCTGGTTTCTGCTTCCATCTCTGTTGTTATCTTGATCCACCTTTCATCCCTACCCTCTGCTTCACCTTTGCCAGCTACATTCTAGCCACAGTACATGGTCACTCATGCTAAACCTGGAATTTTTCACCTTTTATTTTTTTAATGTGGACCGTTTATTGAATTTGCTACAAATTGCATCTATTTTATGTTTTGGATTTTTGCCTCAAGGCATGTGGAATCTAAGCTCCCTGACTAGGGATAGAAACTGCATCCCTTGAACTGGAAGGCAGAGTCATAACCATTAGATCATCAGGGAAGTCTCTCAGCTTTTTTAATATTCTAAGCACATTCCTGATTCAGGACTTTTTCACAAGTTAGTTTTTTCCTTTCACTTTTTGGATTACTTTTCCTTCTACTTTCTGAATAGTGGAACTATTCAAATAACTCTGCCTTGTTATTTAAGTCCATTTCATAGTCACCCTTTCCTCAGAAAATGTTTCCTAGCCATCTAATCTAAACTATCTCTTCTGCCATATCCAATATTCAACCTTGCAATTTCTATCATGTTGCCTTTTTTCATCCTATCAGTTATTTATTTTTGTGTTAACTAGTGAATTTTTGTATTTCTCTGTTGGAATGTAACCTTCAAGGACAAGATAATGTATATCAGGTTTAACATGAGATGCCCTGAATTTAAAGCAGTCAATAGTAGATGTTGGAAAAACATATTTAGAAAGAGTAGAAAAATCAAAAGTAGATAAATATGCAATGGGATTGGTAAGGCAAAATGTTAACATTAAGTAAAACTTATTATAGAGTAAATAACATTTTATTTTAAAAAAGGGGTAATAATTGTAACATTGGACTATCATAAACACTTCGATCTGTGCTAAAGGTGATGGGTAACTCCTAATAGTTATTTACTTGATGGCATGGTATCCATTACTTGAACATCTTTTCAGCATAGTATTTGACATAGGGTAACAGCAAATTGGAAAACTCATCAGTGGCCACAGGACTGGGAAAAAGTCCATTTTCATTCCAATCCCAAAGAAAGGCCATACAGAAGAATGTTCAAATTACCATACAATTGCACTCATTTCACATGCTAGCAACATGATGCTCAAAATCCTTCAAGCCAGCTTCAGCAGTATGTGAACCAAGAACTGCCAGATGTACAAGCTGGATTTAGAAAAGGCAGAGGAACCAGAGATCAAATTGCCAACATATGCTGCATCATAGAAAAAGCAAGGAAATTTCAAAAAAAAATCTACTTCTGCTTCATTGACTATGGTAAAGTCTTTGATCACAACAAACTGTGGAATATTCTTAATTAGAGGAGAATGTCAGACCACATTACCTGCCTTCTGAGAAATCTGTATGCAGGACAAGAAGCAACAGTTAGAACTAGACATGGAATGTGCCTGTTAAATAAGCAGAGTGATAATATACAGCCTTAATGTACTTCTTTCCCGTTTGAACCAGTCTGTTGTTCCATGTCCAGTTCTGTTGCTTCTTGTCCTGAACACAGATATATGCAGAGTACATAGGGCTTCCCTGGTAGCCCAGATGGTTACGAATCCACCTGCAATGGAAGAGACCTGGGTTAGATCCCTGGGTTGAATGCAGAGAGCCACAAAGTTAAAAGACGCTTGCTCCTTGGAAGAACTGCTATGGCAAACCTAGACAGTATAGAAAAAGCAGAGAAGCTACTTTGCTGACAAAGGTCCATATAGTCAAAGCTGTGCTTCCCTGACAGGCTCAGATGGTAAGGAGTTTGCCTGTAATGCAGGAGGCCTGGGGTCAATCCCGGGATCAGGAAGAACCCTGGAGAAGAGAATGGCAATCCACTCCAGAATTCTTGCCTGGAAATCCCATGGACAGAGCAGCCTAGAGGGCTACAGTCCATGGGGTTGCAACGAGTTGGACATGACCAAGCAATAAACACTACACTGGCACATGATTTTTCCAGTAGTCATGTAAGGATGTGAGAGTTGGGCCATTCAAAAGGCTGAGCACCAAAGACGTGATGCTTCTGAACTGTAGTGCTGAAGAAGACTCTTGAGAGTCCCTTGGACAGCAAGAAGATCCAACTAGTCCATCCTAAGGGAAATCAACCTTAAATATTCATTGGAAGACTGGTGATGAACCTGAAGCTCTAATCTTTGGCCACTTGAAGTGAAGAGCCAACTCATTGTAAAAGACCCTGATGGGAAAGACCGAAAGCAAGAGGAGAAGGGGGCAACAGAGGCATCACCAACTCAATGGAATTTGAACAAATCCAGGGAGATAGTGAAGGACAGGGAAGCCTGGCTTGCTATAGTTCGTTGTGTTGCAAAGAGTCAGACACGACTTAGCAAATGAACAACTATGAAGTATTTCCTGCAAATGGTTGCAGTTAAATGTTTGTATATTGTGTTATTTTCCCATTGTTATATACTTAAATTGACTTTTAATTTATAGTTAATATTCCTTTGACAGTAATTTTTAGTCACTGATATAAGGTTTTATCTCCACACCTTGTCAGGATGTTACATGAAACTATTTAATATGCAATTGGTACTCCTATTTTAGCATACTTTACTTTAATATTTTTAAGTGAAATAGTAATTTCTCTGTGAAGAGAACTATGCTAGAATATTTCACAAATGCTATCATAAAAGTGTGTTTTAGGTACTAAGTTTTCTCAAAGAAACGTTGTTCTGTTGCAAAGTTATGTCTGACTCTGTGACCTCATGAACTGCAGCACACCAGGCTTCCCTGTCCTTTACTATCTCCCTGAGTTTGCTCACCAGCTCATTGAGTTGGTGATGTCATCCAACACTCTCGTCCTCTATTGTCCCCTTCTCCTCTTGCCCTAGATCTTTCTTAGCATCAGGGTCTTTTCCAATGAGCTGGCTCTTTGCATCAGATATTAGAGCTTCAGCTTCAGCATCTGTGCTTCAATGAATATTCAGGGTTGATATCCTTTAAGATTGACTAGTTTGATCTCCTTGCTGAAGAAGGAGTAATCATTACTTTATATTGCATTTTGAAAAATGAATATATCCAGGTGATCCCAGACAGCATGGATTGTAATATAATTACATAAAATATTACTGACTTAAAATTGTCCCAGGATTAGAGAAATAGGATTATTATTCCAGAAGGAATCCAATTCAATTGAATTCCAATGCAGGGCTTTCTACTGTCTTCACATGAGCTATTGAAGAATTCTCACTGGGAAATAAATAGACATTAACAGAGCCCAGATAATGGAAAAATCCATTTAGAACACTTTAAAATGTCATGGTAGATGTGATTAGACATTTATAAAGTGAAACATGTCACTCACTCAGGAGTTCAGATTTATTTATTTTGAATAACAAAAATACAACTTTCCATGAAAATTTTATGTAATATAAGAAAAATTACTCTGAAAATTCAGTTTCCATAATTTAAAAAATTCCAATTGAACTACACTTTCCAGCAGAAATATTCATAAAGTTGTCAGTTTGTGTAAGTTACATGAGAAAGACGATAGAATTTTCCAGAGAAGACAAATTTAACATACCATTTATTACAACTTTTCTTAAAGCCATAGTCTAAATACCATATTGACATTTCTTAAAATTTAATCCTGATGAGATATTGGTTAACAAGAGTTATAACTATATATGTTTAATAAGTATAAAATTATTTTGATGAAATCTACTATATCAAAGCAACTACAGTTATTTTGCTATTGTTATGTCACTAAATGGTGCCTGACTCTTTGTGACCCCATGTACTGAAGAGCACCAGGCTCCTCTGTCCATGGGATCTCCTAGGCAAGAATACTGGAGTAGGTTGCCATTTCTTTCTCCAGGGAATCTTTCCAACCCAAGGATTGAACCTGCATTGCCTGCATTGTCAGGCAGATTCTTTACTGCTGACCCATCAGGGAAGCACTAGAGTTATGTTTACAAAATTCAAATTCCTTTCAAACTCCCTATCAAATGATAAAATACAATCACTATACACGGACAGACAATGTCTTAGTTCAAAATTGTTTGTGGAAGTATTTAGAAATAATAATCTTTCTAGTCTCTGCTGTTATTTAGAGGAAAATGTCAAAATTATCTAGAGAATAAAAGATTTGCAAATGTTTTTCTACTGTCCACTGTCTTTGAAGGATCACAACATTCCTGGACTAGAATTAGAAAATCTGAATTCTAGTCCCAAATTACTTTTACTAGATCACTCAGAATAAATAACTTTAGCTTTCTAACTTTCCTCCTTTTACATATAACATGGTGACAGCCACACTGTCCTTAACTCATAAACTCCTTTAGTGGCCAAATTATTTTTAGGGTCAAATCATGGTGTCTATGACCTATTAAAGGAGACATGGGCATAATTCATGAAAAATTTGCTGTTTCTTTCAATGATAAAGAGGAGAAAACATTATTTTGGATACTGATTCAATTTTTACCTACTTCTGTCAAAAGAGATGAGAATAACAGCATATGTGTATTTCTTGAGTGTGTATATGGTTAATGGCATAAAAGTAGATAGGTTTTAGTTCTATGCAATGCAGACTATGTATTTTGGACCACAACTTCCACATAAGACTATTTTAAAGCTATATAAAATATTGACATATTTTCTTAGAACAAAGAGCAAACAAACAATAACTCTTATTGCTGACCAGTAGCAACAGACAGCTCTCTCTTCAATAGCAAAAAGGAAGTAAAAAGACAGGAATCATTTACCACAATGGCAACATCAAACATTTCCTATCTAAAAAACTTTTTTTAGAATGAGATCCGAAATACAGGTATTCTCACAAAAACTGAAAAGCAAAAAATTCATTCCAGCAGATTAATGCTAAAAGAAATTCTATCAGATGATGCTAGTAATGTAGAAAAAAACAAAGAGCACAGAAACTAGTAAACGTGTGAGAAAACATTGGTTTATAAACTAATTATAGATACAATAAAAATAATGTTTCAAAGTGTCTAAAAGGGATACAGAAACAGATCAATATGACAGGATCTAGTAACAGATTCATCAATGTGTAGACAATTTTGTATGACAAAGATAGCTTTGCATAGCAATGCACCAATAAATAGTCCCCAAATAATTGAGTATTCACTTGGAAAAATAATATTGGACCCTATTTCATATGGCTGTTTATAGAACTAAATGCAGAAGAGGAAATAATAGATAATAAACAGAAGAAAAGACAATAATAGACATAATAAAAAAAGTATCGACATGATATTAGGTCAGGGAAATATTTCTGAAACAGAACACAAAAATAATTGTAAAGAAAAGATCTACAAATTGGATTACAGAACTGAACTGAAACTTAAGAATGTCTATTTATCAACAGCACCATTAGGGATATAAACATACAAATCACTAAAGAGAATACAGTTAAAAACATTTGTAATTGGCAAAAGGCTTATATCCAGAACATAAAGAATATCTACAAATTAGTAAGAGACTACCCAATGGAAAAATGGAGAAAATGAGTGACTGAAATTTCACAAGAGAATGTGTAATTGGCCATTATATACATGAAATGGTACAACTTCGTTACAAATGAGAGTAACTCAAATCTATAATGAAGTGAAAGTGAAAGTAAAAGTATCTCGGTCGCGTCCGACTCTTTGCAACCCCACGGACTGTATAGTCCATGGAATTCTCCAGGCCAGAATACTGGAGTGGGTAGCCTTTCCCTTCTCCAAGGGATCTTTCCAACCCAGGAATCAAATCCAGGTCTCCTGCATTGCAGGCAGATTCTTTACCAGCTGAGCCACAAGGGAAGCTCCCATAAAGAAGTATCATCATGCAAACACCACAATGAACACAACGTAAAATGCCTGATGAGTCAAAGAGCTGGAAAGAATGTGGAGCAACAGGATTTCATGCAATGTTTCTAGGAATGTAAACAACTACTTTGGGGGAAAAACCCTAAATTCCTGAAAATTATCTACTAAAGTTGAAAATATGCAAAGCCTAAGGCAAGCAAATCTGTTCCTATATATTTAGCCATGGAAATTGTGGGCATATGGTACATTAGGGAATCAGCATACAAAAAAGTCAATGGCAGCATTATAGGTATAAACTAAAAGTCCTTTAACAGCAAAATAAATAAATATATTTTGATTTATTCATTCAATGGAATCAAGTAAAGTGGAAAAAGTGAATGGAACTGTAACATTATTGGTAAATTTATAACAATGCTGAGCAAGAGATGTCAAATACAGAAGAAATACACTGTAGATTTAATTTATGTACAGTTTAAAAATAGCAAAAACGAAGCTATAGTGCTTCGGAATGCATTTTGGGAGTGTAGAAATTATACAGCAAAACAAGGAGGTGTTTACATAAAAGTCAAGAAGGGGAGGTGAAGGGTTGAAAATAGCCAAGTGGGGAACTTCTGGGAACTCATAATGTTTTCCTGACCTGGGTAGTTTAATTGCTGGTCACTTTTAATAATTTGAAACTGTGTACATTTATGTTTTATGTACTTTTCTGTGGGCATAACTACCACATTTTAAAAAGATGAACAAGGTAATAGAAACAGCTGCACTCTGGAAATGAAATGCTTACACAAAAAGCTGAAATTATGTAAAGAATAAGAAAATAAGAGAAATCAAGAAATTAAATGACATATATTTCAAAGGAGATTGATAGATCTAAAAAGGTAAATTAATACTTTGTTTGAATAAACATTTAAAATACCCTTAAGATGTCATAGGAAAACTGGAAGACATGTTTTTCAAATCTCAACTTTCTTATTTATGCTTAACTTCCCAGCAATAAATATACACAAAGAAGACTCTGCAGCCTCTGTGTGCATCCAAGAAAATTAATTGCCTTCCACAATGAAAAAGGATTACTGGAAAGTAGAATGAGAGAGGGAAATATAAAGAAGCTACAACTGGAGATAAAGGGTTTATGACATTAATATTATTTTTAATGGTAAATGCAAATTAGGATAATAAAGAATCATGGTTTTGTGATGAAGTAGTGTTTGGAGGAAAAATCTTAGACCATTAATGCACTATCTAAAACCGACCAGAAAAGGTAAAGTACATTTAATAAAACAGGCAGAGATAATGACGTAAGAGGACAAAGGAAATTTGCATATTATATTTTTAAGAGCTAGTTATATGGAATTAACACAAAGTACATGTGGAATTTCTATCCATTTCTTCAGGAAGAAAATAATTGTAAATATATATAATATTAAATTTTATTTTATAATAAAAGAATAAACATTAAATGAAATTGAAAGAGGAACAATATAATAAAGTGAGCAGTGAAGTGAACATTGCTCAGTCATGTCTGACTTTTTGCAACCCCATGGACTGTAGTCCATGGAATTCTCCAGGCCAGAATACTGGAGTCGGTAGCCTTTCCCTTCTCCAGGGGATAACCGAGGGATCAAACCTAGGTCTCCAGCATTGCGGGTGGATTCTTTACCAGCTGAGTCACAAGGGAAGTCCAAGAATACTGGCATGAGTAGTCTATCCTTTCTCCAGCAGATCTTCCCAACCCAGGAATGGAACCAGGGTCTCTTTCATTGAGAGTGGATTCTTTACCAGCTGAGCCATCAGGGAAGACCAAAGTGAGTAGAAAAGTACTCTTAATAAGAAACTGGACTCAAAATGGAGTCAAGTATGCTAAGCTCCACCTCACCAAACTGAGGCGTAATTACAGTTTCTACACTCGCAAAAATAGACCGTTAAACTATCAGGAGCCACCAGATCAGCACAAGTTAGTTAATCTGCCTGATAGTCTCCTAACTGTGCTTTAAAGGAAGGTAATTTTGCAATGAGCAACCCACTTTTTTTGCATAGTGTAACTTCCTTGTTCCTGCTCCTTTCTGCCTATAAAAGTCTTTCACTTTGTACAGCTCCTCAGAGCTCCTTTCTATTTGCAAGACTGGAATGTGCCCCAATTCATGAATCATTGAATAAGCCAATAATATGTCTAAAATTTACTCAGTTGAATTTATTTTAGCAGGGCCAAAGAAGAAAATTTTATCTTCCAAGGAATCAACCTCTATCTTTTCCTACCTTCATTATTCCTAATTAAGGAAAGAATTCCTTATTTAAGGGGTTTCTTCTCCTCTGCTACTCTTTAAATGTGCATATTTCCCATGCTTCCATCCTCAAGCCTCTTTTGTCTCTCTCTGTTTTCTGTGGTAACCTCATCCTTTCTAGTGATTAAAATTCCTTACATATCATTGATTTCCCAAACACAGTCCTTATTTCTTTCTGTTATATGACTTTTCTGCTGGACATTCCCACTCAATGCTCAATTTTCCATTTCCAAAAAGGAATACATAACTTTTTCTTGAAGTCAGAATTAATGCCTTTTTTTGGCAAATAGCAAGACTGTCGATGCAGTACTCCAATTAGAAATTTTGAAAATTTCCTTAGCTCTTTATTTTCCTTTGGCAACATTTTCAGCCTTCTCCTCATGTGCACACCCAAAGATCATCATCATTATCACCATCATTGACACCATCATCATCCATCTACAAAAGTTCTGGTCTCTATAATGTGGCCAAACTTCGATTACTAAAAGCAAGCCTGAATATATAATATAGTTGTCCACTTAACAGTCTCTGCTGCTGCTGCTAAGTTGCTTCAGTCATGTCTGACTCTGTGTGACCCCATAGACGGCAGGCAACCAGGCTCCCCCGTCCCTGGGATTCTCCAGGCAAGAACACTGGAGTGGGTTGCCATTTCCTTCTCCAATGCATGAAAGTGAGACGTCAAAGTGAAGTCGCTCAGACGTGTTCAACTCTTAGAGACCCCATGGACTGCAGCCCACCAGGCTCCTCCGTGAGTACAGTCTCTACTACTCTGTAATTCTTCCACTTGACACAGAAAATTTTTAATACAACACATATAAATCTAGCTTTATATCTAATTTTATTCTTTGTTTACATGTCTATCTCCATCAAATTGCAAATTCTTCAGAAGCCAATCATAGGCTTCAATCCTTAGAGCAATCAATATCGAATGCAATAAATATTTATAGAATAAATGCTGCTCACTATAAATTCAGCATACTTAAAAGCAGGAATTATTAACCAAAGGTCCTTGGATTCCCATGGGATACAGGCATATAATTTATGAGTCATCAAACTTGTATCAAAAGATATATACTAATTTTTAAAAAAATATATACTTAATTTTCACTAACCTCTGATGAAAGTGAGCATTGTCTTCAAACCAAACTACAGTAGTATCTACAACTTTAATAGAGATTTACTCATATCAGATATGGTATTGTAGATATATTAAAATATCTTTAAGACGATAATGATTTGGAATTTGGAAATTATTAGATCCAAGTTTTACCATCCTTTGCAATATGTTAACAAACACACGTACATATATTAATGTATACTGATTTTAAATATTTTGGCAAATGTTTTCTATAACATTTTCCTTGATAAACCCAGGCATTTAATTTTATTTAAACCTGAGACAGAAGGGCTCCATGGGCTTCAACCAATACCCAAATGGTTAATGACACCAAAAATGTTAGGAAAACTTGTTTTAAAATGAAGTGAATATAACACACCACTAAAGGATTTATTTTCATTCTTCTATTAGATAAGCAGTTCATATACTAGAAATCACTAAAGGTGAACCAGAAAATCAGTTGAGAAAAAACAAACAAAACAGAAAAACAACTCAAACTATGTGAAGGCCAACAGCACAAGCAGAAAGGAACAGAGTTAAAATCAAAGACTGAACAAGGAGACAAATAGTCATGAATAAAAAGAATGTTAAAATATAGAACTTAAAATATAAGAATATAAGTAAGGACTGAAAACTCCTGTGTAATGAAAATAATTAGACATTGAGCTATTTGTTTAGAATAGCTAAGTCTGCTGGAAAATGCAAAAGACAGAAGCATTACCACAGATAATGGCTTACCAAGATGAAAATACAGTTTTGAAGCACTTATGAAGAATACAGGTGAAGACCAAGGAAAAAAAAAGTGAAAAGTAAAATAAGACAAAACAAGTAAACATAGATATAATCTGTAAGTTAGTGAAATGTGATAAATTCCATGTGGAAAATAAACTGGTTGCAAAAAACCTAGTTATAATTATATATACAGGAATATCATGTTTTACTGTGCTTTGCAAATATTGAGGTTTTGACTATTTTAAGCTTTATAGAAACTTTGAATTAAACAAGTGTATCAACACCATTTTTCTAACAGTATTTGCTATTTTATGTCTCTGTGTCACATTTTGGTAATTCTTTCAATATTTAAACTTTTTTTATTTTTTAGGGTTATCACTGATCTTTGTTGTTACAATTGTTTTGGGAGGACAAACTGCCCACATAAGATGGCAAAAATCAGTAAATGTGAGTTCTCTTACTGATCCTTAAACTAGCTGTTCCCTTATCTCTTTCATTCTTTTCAGGCCTCGCTGTTCCCTGAGACACAATAACATTGAAATGAGGCCAATTAACAGCTTACAGTGGCCTCTAAGTGTTCATGTAAAATGAAGACCCTCATGTCTCCCACATTAAATCTAAAGCTAGAAATTATTAAGCTTATTGAGGAAGGCATGTTGAAAGCTGAGACAGGCTGAAATTTGGACCTCTTGTTCTAAATAGCCAAGTTGTGAATACAAAGGAAAAGTTCTTAAAGGAAATTAAAAATGCCCCCACTGAACATACAAATGATAAGAAAGCAACATAACCTTATTGCTATATGGAGAAAGTTTAAGTGGTCTGGATAGAAGATTAAACACTTCAAACCATTTTCTTAAATCAAAACCTTACTCAGAGCAAGGCCTTAACTCTCTTCAATTCTATGAAGGTTGAGAAAAGTAAGGAAGCTGCAAAACAAAAGTGTAAAGCTAGCAGAACTTGGTTCATGAGGTTTGAGGAAAGACACCACTTTCATAACATAAACGTGTAAGGTTAAACAGTAGTTAACCACGTAGAAGCTGCCGTAAGTTATCCAGGATATCTAGCTCAGGTAATTAATGAAAATAGTCACACTAACCAACATAGTTTCAATGTACACAAAATAAACTTACATTGGAAGACAGACACCATGTATGATTTTCATAGCAAGAGAGAAGAAGTAAGTGCCTGGCTTTTAAAACTTCAAAGGACGGATTGGCACTTTTGTTAGGGGCTAATGCAGTTGGTGACTTGAAGTTGAAGCCAGTGCTCACTCACCATTCTGGAAGTCCTAGGGTCCTTGAGAATTATGCTAAACCTACTCTGTGCTCTATAAATGGAACAACAAAGCCTGGATAAGAGCCCATATGTTTATGACAGGATTTGGTGAATATTTTAAGCTCACTGTTGAGACATACTGCTCAGGAAAAAAAAAGTTTCTAAATATTTCTGCTCACTGACAACACAGCTGGTCATCCAATAACTCTGATGGAGATGTACAATGAGATAAGCATTGTTTTCACGGCTGTTAGCACAATATCCATTCTGCAGTCCATGGGTCAAGTGATAATTTCAACTTTCAAGTAATATTATTTAAGAAATACATTTTGTAAGGCTATGACAAACATAGATAGCAATTCTTTTGATAGATCTGGGCAAAATTAATTGAAAACCTTCGAGAAAGGATACAGCATTCTAGACACAAAGACTTTAATGATTCATGGGAAGAGGTCAAAATATTAACATTTACAGGAGTTTGGAAGAAGTTGATTTCAACTCTCATGGATGACTTTGAGCAGCTCAAGGCTTCAGCAGAGGAAATAACTGCATATTTAATGGAAACAGCTAAAGAACTAGGATTAGAAATGGAACTGAAGATGAACTGAATTGTTGCAATTTCATGATAAAATGAGCAGATGAGGAATTGCTTATTATGGATGAACAAGGAAAGTAGTTTCTTAAGATATAAACTACTCCTGTATGGATGTGAGAGTTGGACTATAAAGAAAGCTGATCATTGAAGAATTGATGCTTTTGAACTGTGGTGTTGGAGAAGACTCTTGAGAGTCCCTTGGACTGCAAGGAGATCCAGTCAGTGCATCCTAAAGGAGATCAGTCCTGGGTGTTCATTGGAAGGACTGATGTTGAAGCTGAAACTCCAATACATTGGCCACCTGATGCAAAGAGCTGACTCATTTGAAAATACCCTGATGTTGGGAAAGATTTATGGCAGGAAGAGGAGGGGATGACAGAAGATGAGATGGTTGGATGGTATCACCAACTCAATGAGCAGGCTCTGGGAGTTGGTGTTGAACAGGGAAGCCTGGCATGCTGCAGTCCATGGAGTCACAAAGGTTGGATATGACTGAATCACTGAACTGAACTGGACTGATCTCATCCTTCAGCAATCACCACCCTGATCATCAGCAGTCATCAATGTTGAGGAGAAACCACACCGGAAAGATTATGACCCACTGAAGACTAAAATGATTGTTAGCATTTTGTAGCAATGAAATAAATTCTAATTAAGGTACAAAAGTCCTTATAGTCAAAGATATGGTTTTTCCAACAGTCATGTATGGATGTGACATTTGGACCATAAAGGCTATGTGCCAAAGAATTGATGCTTTTGAACTGTGGTGTTGGAGAAGACTCTTGAGAGTCCCTTGGACAGCAAGGAGATCCAACCAGTCCATCCTAAAGGAAATAATCCCTGAATATTCATTGGAAGGGCTGATGCTGAAACTCCAATACTTAGCACCTGATGTGAAGAACCAACTCATTGGAAAAGTCCCTGATGTTTCAAAAGATAGAAGGCAAAAGAAGAAGTGGGTAGCAGAGGATGAGATGGTTGGATGGCATCACCAACCCAATGGACATGAGTTTGAGTAAAGTCCAGGAGATAGTGAAGGATGGATGAACCTGGTGTGTTACAATAGATGAGGTCCCAGAGAGTCGCTCACAACTAAGTGACTGAAGAGCAATATAACTATGTAATCATAAGGGATTTGATCTAGGTCATACCTGAATGGCCTACTGGTTTTCCCTACTTACTTCAATTTAAGCCTGAGTTTTGCAATAAGGAACTGATGAAAGAGGAGAGTGAAAAAGCTGGCTTAAAACTCAACATTCAAAAAACTAAGATCATGGCATCCAGTCCCTTCATTTCAGGGCAAATAGATGGGGGAAAAGTGGAAACAGTGACAGACTTCATTTTCTTGTGCTCCAAAATCACTGCAGACTGTGACTGCAGCCATGAAATTTAAAGACACTTGCTCCTTGGAAGGAGAGCTATCATAAACCTAGACAATGTATTTAAAAGCAGAAACAGTTTCCACTTTGTCATCAAAGGTACGTACAGTCAAAGCTATGGTTTTTTTCAGTAGCTATGTATGGAAGAATCAGTTGGACCACAAAGAAAGCTGCACACTGAAGAATTGATGCTTTTGAACTGTGATGTTGGAGAAGATTCTTGAGAGTCCTTGGACAGCAAGGAGATCAATCCTAAATATTCATTGAAAGGACTGATGCTGAAGATGAAGTTCCAATACTTTGGGCACCTGATGCAAAGAGTCAGCACATTGGAAAATACCCTGATGCTGGGAAAGACTGAGGGCAAAAGAAGGAGGCAAGAGAGGATAAGATGGTTGGATGGCATCACCAACCCAATGGACATGAGTTTGCACAAACTTCGGGAGATAGTGAAGAACAGGGAAGCTTGGTGAGCTGCAGTTCATGGAGTTGCACAGTCAGATACAGCTTAGTGACTGAACATCAACAACACATGAAGCATAGACCTGAGGAGGGTAAGTGTAGACGTGGAGAGATCAGCCAGGGGGCTTGAGTTGACATGATGTAGGAAAAATACAAACCAGAGAAAATTCCACTGAGGACAGAGAAAGTGTGTAGATTAAAGAGTAAATATGGAGGTTCACCAAGGAACAGATGTCAGAGAAGACTTAATTATTTGTGGTTTATAGAACTGAATTAATAGTATTACCATTTGAAGAAATACAGAACCTTGGAAGAGACACAGATTAGAGGCTAAGAAGTATAGGATTAGTTCTGGACATGTGAAGTTGGAAGTGCATTTGTGATATGTACTTGGACATATCAGGTCAATTTTTGAAATATATAGGCTTAAAATAAATTGGGAAATCACTGGCATACAGATGATAAATAAAGTTGCAGATATTAGTAAGTTTACTGAAGAAGAGTATATACTATATAACATGAAAAGATGAGCTAGGGCCAAGCTATGAGCAACTCCAACATCTTATTGTAGAAGATGATCTTACAAGAAGACTGAACATATCTGGCAACAAAGCTGGAGATGTCCTGTTAAGGACATCTCAGGAAGATCTCACAACTTAACCACCCCCCCCAAGCAATAAGAAGTCTGATTCTATCTTACATTAAACATCCAACTCAGTCAAGTTATAGTTTGTTCTCTTCCTTCAAGTTAAGGCTACCTTTTTTTTCCTGGAGACCTGGTCTGACAAGATGTAATTTATCCGGTTTTCCTTCACTTACTTTTCTGCTGTTTGCACTGCCAGGATCAGAGCAGTGATGGAAGGAAAGTAGACAAAAGTTTTACTCGAGTAGTGCTGTTTAATCTGGCCCTGTGTGAACTATTTTCTGATGTGGGCAAATGCAAAGTGGACTTCTTGCCACATTTCTTCAGCCTCCATCTCCTGGAGGCATGTCAAAGAGTTTCTTAAGTGTGATCGCTTTGAGACAACTCAAGCCCGAGTGCATTCCCTGGCATCTGATTGACTTGTGAGAAACCTTATGTATCTCTGATTTACCGAATGGTGGATATACAGCTTCAGAAATTAGCACTCTTTCTCTCTCTTCTAGAGAGAAAGTTGTCTCAGTTACTTCACCAATTCCAGTTCCAGACACTTATAGGCAGGAAGTAAGTATGTGTTTCTTTGTTTCTATGTTTACATTCAATTCCAAATATTTGATAATCCATGGGGCCCAGCCCTCCCAAAAATACTTCCTCAAACTATTATAGTGTACAATTAAAAGGTCAGAAAAGGGAAAACAAGTGTCCTCTACATTTACAAATTTTTCTATTAGCAAACCTCTATTTTAAGTTTGTTTCCTTTAAGCTATGTCACTGTGTCCATTCTGTCATTTTGCAGTGAGTTCTTCATAGATACATCCAGTCATTTTTTTCCAGAATTCTGATACTACTAGCATAATGGATCCCATCATGTTAATAAAGCCAGTCAAGAGGAGAGGTTGACTAGATAGCAGAAAGAGAGCACAACAGGTATATTGGACTGACAAGAAAGTTCTAAGTCCATGGAATGATTCACCTCAGAAAGCCAGGATCATTCATGAAGGATTAGACACAGATATTCCTTTGTGTTTTTCAAATGTGGATTGCATTCTACTGGTATCACAAGGCTTTTGAATATAAGACCTGTAAATTGAAAGATTCAAATCTGTTCTGTAAAACAAAAATAAAACAGGGAAGGCGGCTTATGTGGGGGGAGTGAGAGTGAATTAAGGAATAATTTAAAGTAAGCAGAGAATGGTTATCCTTAATAAGGCAAAGACAGTTGGAAAAGAGAAGAGAAGGTAGATTCCAAAGAGATCGTGGAGTTACAAATGCCAGGTCCTAATGACCAGAGAAATAAGAGTAAAGAAATAGTCTTAGCTAAAGGCAGTGGTAGGAATAGGGAACTTCAGAGTGAGTTCTGTGAATCATCCTAATGTTAAACATTATTTAATTGATGCTGAAATAGAGTAAGCTTTACAATGTTGTATAAGTTTCTGCTTACAGCAAAGTGAATCAAGTTATATGTATACATATATTTGTTCTTTTTAAGATCCCTTTTCCATCTAGGTCACCACATGGCACAATAGTTTCCTGTGCTATACAGTAGGTTCTCATTAGATATCTAGTTTATATATAATGGTGTATATATGTCAATTCTAATCTCCCAGTTCATCCCACCTTGCCTTCCCCCTTTGGTAACCACAAGTTTGTTCTCTATATCTGCAACTCTGTTGCTGCTTTGCAAGTAACTTCATCTATATCACGTTTCTAGATTCCATCTATAAAAAATATTATATAATATTTATCTTTCTGACTTACCTCACTCTGCATGACAATGCCTAGATCCATCCGTGTTACTACAAATGGCATTATTTCATTCCTTCTTTAAAATTATTTTTTCTTTTATTTTTAATTGGAGGATAATTACAATATTGTGTTAGTTTATGCCAGAAAGAGAGCGCTAAGTCATGTCCGACTATTGCAATTGCATGAACCATAGCCCACCAGGATCCTCTGTCCATGGGATTCTCCAGGCAAGAATATTGGAGTGGATTGCCATTTCCTTCTCCAAGGGAACTTCCTGACCCAGGAATTGAACCCAGGTCTCCTGCATTGCAGGCAGATGCTTTACCAACTGAGCTATGTGGGAAGCCTGTTTATGCCATCAGTCAGTTCAGTTCAGTTCAGTTCAGTCACTCTGTTGTGTCTGACTCTTTGCGACCCCATGAATTGCAGCACGCCAGGCCTCCCTAGTGAACTCCCGGAGTTCACTCAGACTCACGTCCATTGAGTCTGTGATGCCATCCAGCCATCTCATCCTCGGTCGTCCCTTTCTCCTCCTGCCCCCAATCCCTCCCAGCATCACAGTCTTTTCCAATGAGTCAACTCTTTGCATGAGGTGGCCAAAGTACTGGAGTTTCAGCTTCAACATCAGTCCTTCCAAAGAAATCCCAGAGTTGATCTCCTTCAGAATGGACTGGTTGGATCTCCTTGCAGTTCAAGGGACTCTCAAGAGTCTTCTCCAACACCACAGTTCAAAAGCATCAATTCTTCAGCGCTCAACCTTCTTCACAGTCCAACTCTCACATCAACATAAATCAGCCACAGGTATACATATGTCTTCTCCTTCTTGAATTTCCCTCCTACTTCCCATCTCAACCCTCCAGGTTATAACAGAGCACCAGGTTTGAACTCCCTACATCATACAGGAAATTCCCACTGGCTATTTGTTATACCTATGATGATATATATGTTTCAGTGGTACTCTTTCAATTCATCCCTCCCTCTCCTTTCCCCACTGTGTACACAAGTCTGTTCTCTATGTCTGCATCTCTATTGCTGCCCTGCAAATAGGTCATCTGTACCATCTTTATAGATTCCATATACGCGTAATTAATACATCTCATTCATTTTTATGGCTACCATATAATCCAGCAATCCCACTCCCGGGCATATATCAAGAGAAAACCATAATTCGAAAGGATGCATGTACCCCATTGTTTATTGTAGCACTATTTACAATAGAAAGTATATGGAAGCAACCGAAATGTCTATGGGTAGAGGAAAGGATAAAGAAGATGTGATATATATAGATGATGGAATATTCCTTAGTCATAAATAGGAACCAAATGTTATGAATTTAAACTAGTTTTGTCATATGCGAGCTATGAATTTAGCTGCAAATATTACCTTTCTGAGTCACAAAATCTTTAAAATTTAAATCACTTTCATAGTGACTTGAAGGCTCTAAGTCCACACACACACACACACACAACACACACACAAAATATATCTAATTCCTACCTCATTTCACTTTTCTCTATGTCAAAAGGCAATTTTCTTCCTGCTTTTAAAGGTCCTATTCAAAAGTTTTTTTTTAAGCAAATAGACAAATGGTATTTGCCAGGCATGATTCTACCTTGCTTTATAAATATTGGCTCTTCCAATTTACACAATGACCCTATAAAGCAAATTGTTACCACCTATATATTGCAGATGAAGAAACCGAGCCCCTAAGATGTTCAAGATTATGCAGCTAAGTAACAGAGTTTAGATTTGAATCCAGTGTGTTTATGGTTATAATTAGGACACTGTACTCTGCTACTTTTCTCTCCTATAAGAAGCCATTCTTGATTCTTTCACCCACAAAAAACTGCTCCACTCACTCTAGTCTGAACTGCTATACCACTTAATCTGGACTCCTATGCTGGCAGTTTCTTTCTACCTTGAGTTATAGCTATTAATATAAATGTTCTAACTAGATTATCTACTAAATTCTCTGAGGTAAGGACCACTTTTCATTAATCTTTGTACCTATGGCCTAAAAGAGCACAGTATTATATAGTGTGTTGGGTAGTATTATAAACCCTAGAATCAGACAGACTTGAGTAGAGTGGATAATACTGAGTTACTGTGTGACTTGAGCACAGTTCTAAGATTCACACTTTTCAGCTTCCTTACTTGCAAAATTGAGAAAAAGTCTCTTTTGTTTATGAAGATTAGATAGATAATGAAGAGAAACATTTTAACATTTTTCTTGATACACAGTGAGCAACCATGAAATATCTATTATTTTCATTTTTGTTGCACATAAAACCTCAGCAGATTTTTATTGAATTCTGTTTTTGAGATTACATATGAAGCTGGCTGGTAAAAAAAAAAAAAAGCACAGAAGATGCCTCCCCCATTTAAAGTCACAGGAGAAGTGTCTTAAAATATAATTTCAATCAAATATTTTTACTTTCAGGTGTGCTGATTAGTCAACATTCAAGCTTTAACTTGTCAAGAACAGCTGTAACTATTACCCAGTAGTTTATTCTTATGAGAATAAAAATTATGTTCATAAGATTATATAAGATAAGAAAGACATGGGGCAAGTTTTGTTTGAAAACTTACCCAGAATCTTGCAGCATTTCCATCTGTAAAAGAAATAATAAATCAAAACTCAAGATTAAGGCTAATTATTTTGTAATTTAGAAAATGAAAACAAATATTAAGCATAATTGTTCAAATTAAATCAACTGGGACTGAGAATGAATGGGCATATGAGCTGTTTGTTGTTCTAAATGGCACCAAGAAAACCAGATGTTTTCTATGAAATAGTAGCTGATAATTATTTTCATCCAGCCCTGAATTACAGACTTTGTACATTGCCCTCTATGGATTCTTATGTGGAAACACTTAATGAAGGACATTATGACTCAATAAGGCAAATAGTACTGCATACTTGAATTTCTTTTCTCGACTATGAAAAGGTAGAGGAACATACGATTTCCCTAATCTCCAAATAACACTCTCCTATTATATTTATTTCTGACCGACTGGGAAAATATTATATGCACTACAAATTGTTGGTATAATGGAATTGCAGACATTGAATGTCTGTATTTTTTTCTTGAAAGGGCTTCCCAAAAGAAAAGCTTTTGTATCACATTGGGTGGAGAAGAAGGGCATTGCTTTAAGTGAACCTGAATACTATTTAAAATGTCACACAGGTGGTTTCTCCCTAACTATTTCTAATCCTTCACCTTCATTGGAAGATTTTAACAGGAAGAAAGATGTTACTGATGCCTTTGTAAAGGATAAAATGCTGAGGGTGGAGTAATACTAGAGATAGGTCAATCATTTCAAAGAGTATGCAGGTACAGCTTGATGAAGTCTTGAATTAGGATTAGTTTCTATTATATAAAAATAAACTTTTATCCTTTTTAATTTTTAGTTCAAGTCTAGTAGTAAAGGTTTTTCCTGTTAAATGGACTCGCTGTTTAATGAAGCACTAAGCCATTTAAATCTAAAACTTATAGGAAGAAAGTAGGTGTATACTCAGAGCCACTAGAGTTGAAACATAAACTCATTTGATTTCATGAGTCCTGAAGCCTCTAGGTGATTACTCAGTTCAAATGGAGAATCTCTAAGAACCTCAAAGCAATGAACTCTGAGAAAGAACGAGCTAGCTTAACTGATTGCAAAAGGCAGAAGATAAAGCCCCAGAGCTAGGTAATATGGAAGCAGGATTAACACATCATTTCATGCAGCAGCAGAAATGCCCCTTGGGTAAGGATAAGATGTTCTAGAAAATGAAAGGAAGCCATTTCCTGAGGGTTTGCCCTATTGTTGCTGAATTGGAATCAGCCTAAAATTTTAGGCATGATGGTGGAAGAAGATGAAGTGACAAGAGAAAGAATAAAGGTTGCAGATTTTATCAACAAGGCAGTCGAGTAAAAGGAACTTGAACTCATCTGCTCTGATGAACTCACTAAAATCACAACCAAATTCTGAAAAACCATCAATAACAAAAGGCTAGAACCTACAATAAAAGATATTCCATATCTAAAGGTATAGGGAACAAACCCAAGGAGACAGGACGGGGTGCACTCGTGATATACTCCAATCCCACACTACCCAGGCGACTGACCACACATTGGAGAACAATTTTATCACGGAAGTTCTCCCACAGGAGTGAAAGTTCTGAGCCCCAGGTCAGCCTCCCCAGCATGGGGGTCTGACAGTGGGAGGAGGAGCCCACCCCCACCCCCAGAGCATTTGCTCTGAAGGCCAGCAGGTCCTAAGTGTAGAAGCTCCACAGGCCTGAGGGAAGCAGAGATGCCACTCTTGGAGGCTGCACACAAGGTCTCAGGGCAAAAGCAGTGACTTGGCAGGAGCCTGGGCCAGACCTACCTGCTGGTCTTGGAGGATCTCCTGGGGAGGCAGCAGGTGGCTGTGGCCCACTGTGGGGATGAGGGCATGGTGGTGGAGGTACTGGGGGAATATTCATCAGCTTGAGCTCTCCTGGAGGTCCCTATTTTGGCAACAAGGCCTAACCTCGCCCTGGAGAAGATAAGTTCTAGGATGCCTCAAGGCTAACAACCAATTAGGAGAGAACTCGGGACCCATCAGGAGAGTGGCTGCCTGAAGACTAAAGAGCCCACAGCTGCCTCTGGTCATGCCCATAGACACGACCCTGCCCATCAGAATACAATGAGACCCAGTTTTAACCACCAGCCTCTCCCATGAGAAAGCCTGCCCAAGACTCTTAGACCAGCTTCACCCACCAGAGGGCAGGCACCAGAAGTGTGAATCCTCCCCTCCCCTCCTGCAGCCTGTGGAACCAGTCAGCAAACTAGTGAGAACCTACCCTGGGACCAGGCTTCCCCGCTGGCTCAGATGGTAAAGCATTTGCCTGCAATGCAGGAGACCCACGTTCTATCCTTGGGTCAGGAATATCCCTGGAGAAAGAAATGGCAACCCACTCTAGTATTCTTGCCTGGAAAATCCCACGGACAGAGCAGCATGGAGGGCTACATGGGGTTGCAAGAGTTGGACACAACTTAGTGCCTAAACCACCACCACCACACTGGGTCCAGCTGGTCCCTGCCCCTTCATGATGAGAGGGGAGTGTACTACTGGGACACACAGGATATTTCCCTACAGAAGGCCAATTCTCCAAGGTCAGGATACATAACTAACCCTCCCCATACATAAAAATACAAGCCGAAATCTAGACTAAAGGAGTATGTTTCAGATGAAAAAATAAGATAAAACCCCAGAACAGTTTAAGTGATGTAAAGATAAACAATCTGCCAAGAAAGACTTCAGAGTAATGATTAATCATAAAATGATCCAACAACTTGGGAGAAGAATGAGTGCACAAAGTGAGGTTATTAGAATTAGAAAATATAAAGAATAACCAAACATATTTGAAAAGTTGCAGAGTAAAAAAGAAAAAAAAAAAAAACCAATTTTAAAAAGTATAAAACAAACCCAAATCAGTAGTTACCAGGGACCAGGAATGGAAGAAATGGATGGATGACTTGATCCTGGTGGGAGTTACAGGCTTAAATGCATTTGTCAAAACTTGTAATCTATTTAGGTAAAAAGGGTGAATTTTCTTGGAGGTAAATTATACTTCATTAAACTTGAAAAAAAAAAGTTAAACAAACATGATTAACTTAGAAAGATGAGCATGCTTAAAGAATTTTTTTTTAAAAAGTGAGTGATTTAATTCACAACCATTTAAAATTATACCCTGTGGATTAAGACAGGACCAGAGTTTAAAAAGAAGAAAGGAGTGGGAAATTATATATTAACTTGACTTTTCAATTGATGGCTTGTTGAGTCTGTGTATTCTTTTTTTTTTCAAATATATATTTTTAAATTGGGGTATAGTTGCTTTCGGGCTTCCGTGGTGGCTCAGAAGTAAAGAATCTGCCTGCCAATGCAGGAGATGTGGATTTGATCCCTGGATTGGTAAGATCCCCTAGAGAAGGAAATGGCAACCCATTATAGTATTCTTGCATGGAGAATCCCCTGGATAGAGGAGCCTGAAGGGCTACAGTCCATAGGGTCTCAAAATAGTTGGACACGACTTAGTGAGAGTCAGACACGACTGAAGCGACTTAGCAGCAGCAGCAGTAGTGACTAAACAGCAACAACAATACAGTCGCCTTATAACGTGTTAGCTTCTGCTATACAATAAAGTGAATCAGCTGTAAGTACACATGTATCCCCTCCGTCCTGGACCTGCCTCCCGCCTCCCATCCTTCCCATCTAGGTCACCACAGAGCACCAACCTGAGCTCTTTGTACTATACGGTAGGTTCACACTAGATAGCGATTTTGCACATGGTAGTGTACATATGAGACTGTGTATTGGTTACATGCAGGAACTTCACACAGTTTTGTGTCTTGAATGTGGATTCTAAAGGTGGAGATAAAAGGCAGTTGTGCCCGGTTTGCTTTTAAAAGCTGGTGTACCATTGGTTAGGTGCTCCAGAAGCAAATACCACCGCTGCTGTTAGTGAGTAAGGTGTTTATTAGAGAAAGGGAGAGGGAATAAGCAAAATAAAGTAGCAAGAAATCCAATTGTGATGGACCCAATGAAACCTGGTCAATTTAGCGTGGAGCTTCAGAAAGAACTCTGATGATCCCCAGGGACACTTTTGATTCTTCCTTAACGAATTGTGACAGTAAATGGGTAGGTCCATCAACCCCTGGTTGCCAAACACATCCAGTGGCGGGCCCAGTTGGCCAGGTCTTTCCACCCCTGACTTCTCAGTGTCTAGGCACAGGTGAGGCAGTTTGGTGCAGCTGACACAGACTTTGAAGGAACTGACACTGGAAGGCCACCTGGTGATGGCATCCCATAGCAAGTCTGTCTTTGAAGGGCATGTGGGTGCCATACCTTCACAGTTTACCCTTTGTGCCACTGGCACATACTTTTTTACATGTTCATAGCAGCTCCTAGTAGAGCAGAATTCTGGTGGGTTTCTCCCCTGAGGCATCTCTTAGAAGTGGGAGGTCAGTGAGACAAATGACAGCCCCTTTCATGGCAGTTGTGCTTGGAGCCACAACTGATATTCAGCCACAGTCTTCTCTTTACCTCAAAGACCAAGGATCCCATGTGGGAGATGCTCCAACTGTCCACTGTTAAAATCCTGGATCAGAAATGATGACTGTTTGGGTCCATTACCTCAGTGAACTCACTGTAAGTTGGATCTTGGCAAAACTCCATTTATTATCTGGAGACCATGTGTCCAAACTCTAGGAAGGGGCATGATGAAACTCTGTGTCTTTAGCTGTCAGTGTCCACTCATTCACTCTGTCCTTCAGCCTGCATAACATCTAGGTTCCCTTTGGGGAGAGACCTGGGGAATCAATCCAATACAACTGTCATACTGTTGCAGGGTTATTTCTCTCAGGAGCCAGCCACCTCTGAGTCAGATTGTTGCAGTTTTAAAAACTGGCTCAGGTCTGGAAATAGGGTGAAGACTTGTGGTGGTTTTAATAGGGTACCTTCCCTCTACCTCTCCACCAAGTGATCCAGCTTTTTTTCCTGCTGGTTCAGATGAGCAGTGCCCTTGTCAGCTGTCCATCTGTTATGCCTTTTTGTATTTCCTGTTCTATGAGTATCTTAATAGCTTTCCTTAGATAAGCCACCCCCTAGGATGCCAGACCCGGTTTATTAGTCATTCCAATCATCTCTGTATCTTGATTTTTGGTAGTTAAGCACTGCTATCTTGAATTACATTGTTTTGAGGTCTTAGCAGCCCCGCTATTATCAGTGAGCCAAGTTATATAACAGCCTTGCCTGAACTACGGAGGAGAACTCTCAGAGGAGAGCCACCACTGAACTGTCTAGTGATGCTGGTGTCTCTTGCACCAGGACATTCCCTATGGCCTTGTTAAATACTGTGCTGTATGGGCCTCCCTATAGAATAGAATAACTGGTGAGTCTTTTTATTGTGCATAATACCTATATTCCTGCATAGTCACTTCCCTGAGCTTTCAGTGATTTCCTTCACCATCTGCCATGGAAATTCTTGCATTTCACGGTTGCTCATTGTAATGGTTAATTCTATGTGTCAGCTTGGCTGGGCTATGGTAGCCAATTGCTTGATCAAACACCAGTCTAGATGTTGCTATGAAAGTGTTTTTTAAAGGCCAAACAATTAAATCAATAGATTTCTTAAAACCATATCTATCTATATCTATAAAACTCATACTGCTTCTCTGGAGAACCTAAAACATTCATTTGTGGGTTATTGCTTTTTCCATGTTTTTCTAGGAGCTCTTTTCGTAGAGAGCTCCCACCATCTTCTGTGCTTAGTTGCCAGTGTGTTAAATCCTATATCAGAAGTAAACTACCACCAAGTTAATCAGCTCTTTCCTATATAATTTTAAGTTTTGACCCTCTTGATTAAGAATCCTTAGGATCCAGTCACACAGTACTCTCCCAGCTCCCTGGCCAAGTCTTATCGCTGCTTTGGGGTATAATCCTTAAGATATTATTTATTTCATATATCTAAATAGGCCGATACTTTGTTTTCACTAGTACATACCTTCTGTTGGTATGCCTCTGAACACCACTGACAAGTTTTAGTAAACAGACCACCACACTGTTCCAGAAGCTGTCAGTGCTGGGGGTCCTCATGCCAGCCAGGTGATGATTAACGCAGCTCTAAAAGTCTATAGTTACACCTGTTTTGTTAGATGCTCCTCGGTACCCACTTTCAAAGGTTGGATTACCTACAAGTAGATTCTGAGAAGTTCAGGGTGTAACATATTTACTAGGAATCAACACGTAAGAAGGGAAAGGGCAATTAGCATGACTGGGCAGAAGAGGAATCAGAATAACTGGGTTTTATTACATCTGCTATGCTCCATCACCAGATGCAGGCTACCCAAAACAGGAGGAAACACTGGACAATGTCATTTCCTGCAGCTAAGGCAGAACTTGAAGCTGCTGACATTTGGATGCTTCCTGCTAACCACACTCTCCACATCTGAGCTGCATCTGGGATCTAAGAAACACAACTGTGTCTACCACATGGAGTTTAATTTTCAAAGGCAGGAGGCAGAACAACAACAACAACAACAACAAAAAAAAAACAAGAAACAAACAACAGACCACTTAGCTCTTTCTATATCAGACTTGATTCTCTTAAGGAAAACTACGTCCATCAATTTACTGCTTTGTAATTTTCTACTAGATTCTTCCACGTGTCTCCATTTGGAGAAAGTGATAGAGAAAAAGAGCTAAGGAAGAAAGTGTAGGAACTTGCATTTTCCAAAAATGGCTGCAACATCTCCCACCCTACATGCTTTCTAAAAATGTATCTTTGTTATTCCACTTCTGAAAAAGTGAAGTCGTTCAGTCGTGTCTGACTCTTTGAGAGTCGTGTCTGCCTCTGAAGGTGGAGTCTAATTCCTCTTTTCTTCTGTGGTAGGCAAAATGCCTTCCCAAAGATATTCACACTCTACCCTAGAGCCTGTGAATATATGTTGTTCACAGGGCAGAAGGATTTGCAGATGTAAATAAGGTGATGGGCCCTAAAATATGGAGATTATCTAGGGCAGCCCAACCTAATCACATGCATCTTTAAAAGCAGAGAACTTTTTCTAGCTGGTGCAGGAGAAGAGATGCAGTAAAGAGGAAGTCAGAGAGATTAAAAACATGAGAAAGGCTCCAGAAACTGTTGCCTTTTGAAGATGAAGGAGCAATGTGATGAGGAATAGAGGTGACCTTCAGAAGCTGACAGCCACCATGGAAATGGGACCTCAGTCCTGCAGCTGCAAGGTTCTGAATTTTGCAATCAGCCTGGGTGAGCTTGGAAATAAAGCTTTCCCCCAGATTGTGAGACCCTGAGCAGAGAAACCAGTCAAAGTGACTCAGTCTTCTGAACTTATACAATTGTGAGTTCATAAAGTTGTGTTGTTTTAGGCCACTAAATTTGTGATGATTTGTTACAATAGAAAGCTAATATTGATTTATGACTTGCTAATTACTGTCAGGAAGCATTTAACAGGAGGCTTCCTGTGTGCTGTTTTGGATCTGTCAGGAATCCTCTGTTCCTTATTAATTCCTGGAATTAAGAGGAGAATGATTCAGGAATTATTCAGGAACTAAGAGGAGAGGCAAGCCTCTCCCGGGGCTGAGGGGTCCATGCATTTCCTTCTTTAGTTTTTCAATACGGTGATAAGTACCCTCTTCCTTCTTGTGAACCATACGGTAAAAGTGATTGTTAACAATTCTCTCTCTCTTTAATATATGGATCGCCTATGTTTTGTAACCAGTCCATTCTGAAGGAGATCAACCCTGGGATTTCTTTGGAAGGAATGATGCTAAAGCTGAAACTCCAGTACTTTGGCCACCTCATGTGAAGAGTTGACTCATTGGAAAAGACTTTGATGCTGGGAGGGATTGGGGGCAGGAGGAGAAGAAGAAGACAGAGGATGAGATGGCTGGATGGCATCAGCGACTCGATGGGCGTGAGTCTGGGTGAACTCCGGGAGTTGGTGATGGACAGGGAGGCCTGGCATGCTGCAATTCATGGGGTCGCAAAGAGTCGGACATGACTGAGCCACTGAACTGAACAGAACTGATGTTTTGTTAAGTCTGGAATTTTAATCTTTATCTGAGAACAACTACCTTGTAAGACAGTATATATGCCCACACCATGTTGATTAAAACACCCTGCTCCATCAGAGCTTTGGTCCCGGTGTCTTGCTTTCTTTTGCTCTCTCTCTCTCTTTCAGGCTAATTCTCTGTAGTGCAGAGGCCCTCTGGATTCACTTTCCTGCCCAGGCTTCTAAGACCCTCTCAAGAAGGCACTCTGTGGCTTCACTCCTCTTGAGAGTGTGCCTGAGGCCTTCGTGAACAGAGCAAGCCCTGTGTCAGGGACTTTATTGGTTTTTCTACGTAAACCAAGGAATATCAGCCTCTTTCTGTCTCCTTTACTTTCTTATCATCGACTCTGGACCACCAAGTTCTGGTCCATTAAAGGACCTCAACAACTTACCAGTAGGACAGAATGGAAGAGACACTAAGGAACTTTTGAGTTCATGTGAAACCCTACCTGGGCCTTGGAAGGCTAGTTCTCACTAGGCTGCCTTTAAGAGCATAGCCATCATACTGTAGGAATTCCAAACCATAAGGAGAAACCATGTCTTAGTGTTTCAGTAAGGAGACCTTTGAGAACACAGTCTTTGAGTCATTCCAACCCAGAAACTCACATGTTTGATTGAAGATGCACATTAATAGATTAGGAGCCTGTGTTCTAGTCTTTCTGGTTGAAGCCACAAACATGGAGTAAAGGCAAGCCATCCCTGTTCTGCAAACAGAATACATGAGCATAATAAAACTGTTGTTGGTTCATAACACAGTTAAAAATTTTCGCACAAAAATAGTAACTGGAGCAGAAAGGAAGGGGGAAAATACTCTCAAATAAAAAGAGGGATATTTTTTTAAAATCCCATCAGTTCAGTTCAGTTCAGTTCAGTCACTCAGTTGTGTCCAACTCTTTGTGACCCCATGAATTGCAGCACGCCAGGCCTTCCTGTCTATCACCAACTCCTGGAGTTCACTCAAACTCACATTTATCGAGTTGGTGATGCCATCCAGCCATCTCAGCCTCTGTCGTCCCCTTCTCCTCCTGCCCCCAATTCCTCCCAGCATCAGAGTCCTTTCCAATGAGTCAAGTCTTTGCACGAGGTGGCAAAGTACTGGAGTTTCAGCTTTAGCAACACTCCTTCCAAAGAACACGCAGGGCTGATCTCCTTTAGAATGGACTGGTTAGATCTCCTAGCAGTTCAAGGGACTCTCAAGAGTCTTCTCCAACACCACAGTTCTAAAGCATCAATTTTTTGGCACTCAGCTTTCTTCACAGTCCAACTCTCACATCCATACATGACCACTGGAAAAACCATAGCCTTGACTAGACAGACCATTGTTGGAAAAGTAATGTCTCTGCTTTTGAATATGCTATCTAGGTTGTTCAAACTTTCCTTCCAAGGAGTACGTGTCTTTTAATAAAATCCCATACCTGGAGCGAAAAAAATGTATGAATCTCTCTGAAGCAGTTATGAGATAGAATTTTATTCTCAAGTTTGAATCTGGTTGAATGACAGAGGAAGAGAGTATCTTTTCATGCTCTACTGTACAAGGGGATCGGTATTGATAGCTCCCACCTGATAAATGGTACTTCTTACAGTTAATCTTAGCTAAACAGAAATTTATTTAAAGTAAGATGCCAGTGAAGTGATTAATTTTCTACATAAAGCTATTTCTCAGTTTTGCAACTGTCTAATTTGTTCTTTAAAAATTAAGGAGACAAACTTAAATATCAAATATTTGAATTAATTCTTATTGAATGATTCTTGAAATTCTATAGTGCTTTATAATGTTCAAATTTTTAACACATGATTTCATACAATCTCATAGTAACATTTCTTTCTCTCTATCCATATATTGCCCCTTCCTTCTTCCTTCTCCCCACTGGTAATCACTAGTTTGTTCTCTATATCTGTAAGTCTACTTATTTTTTATTTATTTTCATTTTTTAATGTTTTCGTGACTTCAGTGTGACTTTACTGAGCATGAAACAAACACCACTTTATTTTTTATTCACTAGTTTCTTGTATTTTTTAGATTTCACACGTAAGTGATATCATACAGTATTTGCCTTTCTTTGACTTATTTCACTTAGCATAATGAAAATATCAACTCTTAAGTAATGTTAATTTTCCTTTCCTATTCAAAATTAATGTAAGTTTGCTTTACTTAATTATGCAACTTTGCTTCTGAAATAATATTTTCTAAATATGTACATATTTTATATATAATACCATCTTTCATTTCTGTTAAGATTTAAAATTGAGAAATCATTTCCATTTATTTATCTCCTATTTGACTCTTCTTAATAATAATCAAATCAAGTTTTTATTACTTATGAAGAAAGTAAAATTTAAAGTCTTTGGCAAATGTAGTGTCTCTGCCAAAGTAGTGCATTAGTAAAGTGCCTGACTTGACCTATATCCAATTATTCAGATGCCTAGTAACTGAACTGCACTGATTTTTTAACACAGTTTAATTTGGTGGCTCAGATGGTAAAGAGTCTGCTTGCAATGCAGGAGAACTGGGTTCCATCCCTGGGTTGGGAAAACCCCTGGAGAAGGGAATGTCTACCCACTCCAGTATTCTTGCCTGGAGAATTCCAGACAGAGGAGCCTGGTGGGCAACATACAGAACACAAACCACAGGCTGAATTTAAACCTACATCACATTTCATATAACAAATCTCACAGAGAGTATTTCCTGGGAAGAATTTATAAATGATAATTCAGTTGTGGTGGGCACAACTGAGCAACTAATTGTTTTTTTTTAAACACATTTTAAATTTTATGTTTTAAAAATCAAACTGTATATAACATGTGTCCACAAAAATATTTGTATTTAAAGATTGACAAAAGTAAATAATAAAATAATCCAAAAATTAATCCAAATATCTTTAAACATATGAATTGATTAAAAAAATTGTGACATTTCCACTCAATAGAATACTATCTAATAAGGAAAGGAAAAACTACTGATGCTTACACACTGCTACATGGATGAATTAAAGAAAAATATGAAGAATAAAAGAAGACAAATGAGAAAGACTACATATAATGTCATTCTGTTTACATACGATTTTGGAGTATGGAAAAGCAACTGGTCTATGATGATAAAAACCAGATTAGCAATTGCCTGGGCTTCAGAAAGATTACATAAAAATAGCATTAAGAAAGCTTTTGGGATGATGGAAATGCTTTATCTTTTGATTAGAGTGGTGAATAAATGGGTATATACATTTGTCCAAATTCGCCAAACTGTCCCCTTGAAATGCATGCATTAATGTAAGTTATATGTCAATAAATTTTATTTAAAATAAAATAAACGTGGTATATTGACAAAGATATCCACAATTGTTGCTTGACATCTTTGGCATCATGAAATAAAACTCATTCTCCTTCATAAAGGCCTCTGAGGAAAAAACTCTGCATGTCTCTTTTGAAACATGTTTCTGAAGCTCTGGATAACCCTTCAACTCAATAACTAGGATAGTCTATTCCAGTTCAGACTGAAAAACTTATAAACTAGTACCCCAGTATTTACATTCTGATACATGCATACACAATTATGGGGTGGGTGTAATCATAACATTAGGATCATAAGTCTGTCTGCCTGGGAGAACCACTACTTACATCCAAACAGCTTATTACAGTGCCTATCAAGTAATAGTTGTTTAATAAATATGTCCAGTGAATAAAACTCATGAAGACTGAATTCTATGACTGAAGACCTGCATTCAGAAATGAAATTCTGATAAACCAAGGAAAAAAATACAAAATCAATAATCTCCAGGTGACCACCTATATTGTTAGACTCGAGCACAAACTACAGGCTGAATTTAAGCCTACATCACATTTCATATAACAAATCTCACACAGAGTATTTCCTAGGAAGAATTTATAAATGATAATTCAAGATCACCATCAATAACTCCCAGGAAAAAAAAAAAAAGCCAACATTAAGAAAATCATTAGAATTATGTAATGAAATAGCACAAAACAAATAACGCAGTTTGAATCAATGCCTGGAAGATGGAAATCAGAAAAAGAGCCCCTGAGTGGCAAACATGTATGTAGGTCAAGAAGCAACAGACTGAACACGGAACAACAGATTGGTTCAAAATTGGGAAAGGAGTGAGTCAAGGCTGTGTATTGTCACCCTGCTTATTTAACTATATGCAGAGTACATCATGCAAAATGTCGAGCTGGATCAAGATTATCGGAAAAATATCAACAACCTCAGATATGCAGATGACACCATCGCTATGGCAGAAAGCAAAGAGGAACTAAAGAGTCTCTTGATGAAGGTGAAAGAGGAGAATGAAAAATCTGGCTTAAAACTCAACTTTAAAAAAAAGAAGATCATGACATCCTGTCCCATCACTTCAAGGCATAAAGATGGGGAAACAATGGAAACAGTGACAGATTTGATTTTCTTGGGCTCTAAAATCACTGCAGATGGTGAGTGAAGCCATGAAATTAAAAGACACTTGCTCCTTGGAAGAAAAGCTATGACAAACTTAGACAGCATATTAAAAAATGCAGAAACATTACTTTGCCAAGAAAGGTCCATAGCATCAAAGCTGTGGTTTTTCCAGTAATCATGTAAGGATGTGAGAGTTGGACCATAAAGAAGGCAGAGCGCTGAAGAATTCATACTTTTGAATTGTAGTCTTGGAGAAGACTTTTGAGAGCCCCTTGGACTGCAAGGAGATCAAACCAATCAATCCTCAAGAAAATCTTCCTGGATATTCATTGGAAGGACTGATACTGAAGCTGAAGCTCCAATACTTTGGCCACCTGATGTGAAGAACTGACTTATTTGAAAAGACTCTGATGCTGGGAAAGATACAAGGCAAGAGGAGAGGGGAAGATAGAGGATGAGATGGTTGGATGGCATCACTGACTCAAAGGACATGAATTTGAACAAGCTCTGGGAGATGGTGAAGGACTGGGAAGCAGTCCACGGGGTTGCAAGAATTGGACATGACTGAGTGAGTGAACATCAGCAAAATGGCAAAAAAAAAAAAAAAGGCAAAATGGCTCTGCTGCTATTGCTAAGTCACTTCAGTTGTGTCCGACTCTGTGCGACCCCATAGACGGCAGCCCACCAGGCTCCTCCGTCCCTGGGATTCTCCAGGCAAGAACACTGGAGTGGGTTGCCATTTCCTTCTCCAGTGCATGAAAGTGAAAAGCAAAGTGAAGTTGTTCAGTCGTGTCAGACCTTCAGCGACCTCATGGACTGCAGCCTACCAGGCTTCTCCATCCATGGGATTTTCCAGGCAAGAGTACTGGAGTGGGGTGCCATTAACTTTAGGCAAATAAAACAAAGTAAGGGCAGTTGAAAATCTAGTTTACTGAGAAGCAGGTAGCTGAGAATATTTTAGCCTGAAGCTATCTTGTGACCTACAAGGCATTATGTAAATGCAAACAATGACTAACCCTTCAAGGACAGTCCAGGCAGGAGGCAAGTTACACAAGGTTAAGCAGGCAACTTTAAGCTTGCATTCTCATGCATCTTGACCAAAACTACTCTCCAAAATATTTAAGGTAAAGAGTTAAGTTTAGTTAGGAAAAAAAAAAAATCCTCACCATACACAAATTTGTTCTTCCTCTTCTAAGAGTATGTATAATCTCTGTGGATCTTTGCACCCTCAAAGTGCTTGAAAGTACCACAGAGTTCTAAAAAGTGCAGCTCAGGTTAAATTCCACAACACCCACCGCTGCCCCCCCCCGCCAAAACCACAAGTACAGGAAAAGACACAGAAACCTAGCTTCCTTAGTTCCATGTTCAGTCAGTTATCATTCATTCATTTAATAAAGTGCATTAAATATGAAATGTTTATAAAGCATTATTGACAAAATTCTTGCCAGGAAAGTTTCTATTGTAAAAAATTTTAATCCAAGTTTTAAATTTTATGTGCTTTCAGAATAATTAACATATTCATATGAATACATCTATAATTAAGTTTATAATTAAAATCCACTAAAATTACTTTATACATAACATTAAATGAATTGTAAAATTAGGGAAAAAAGGCCAATGCACAGGACTTTAGATGCAGGATCCATTGAGAGATTTTTGGAACTTCAAGAGTCATTTCTTTTGACAAAAGACCTCTCTGGGCTCCTGTACATTTATTGAAAGGCACCCCATACAACCATGTCCAATATTATTGTTTTTCCTTTTTTATTCTTTGCAAACTGAGACTAAGTTGCATTCTCCACAATTCTACGAAGCTTCCATAGAAGAGATTTCCAAAGTAGCCTATATAGAGGCACTCAAGATATAAATCTACAAGCAGTGGAGTGAGGCCTTTCATATTTTGTACATTGTATGAAACCAGGTCAGAGCAATCATATTCACAGCTGCTAGCCAGCTACAATCTCTGTCACAGTAGGCTGCCACTGGATGGCAGGTGCATGTTCACTTTCACTTAGGCTGAGGGGAATACTGGGACGTTTAGTCTTCTGTCTTTACTTAAAACCACTCTACTTTGTGTAGTAAACACACATACACACACACCTGTTTTGGTGTCGCAGAGTCTTGTCAAGAAAAGGCTGTTGTATATCTAGTTGGGGAGAAGGCAATGGCACCCCACACCAGTACTCTTGCCTGGAAAATCCCATGGGCGGAGGAGCCTGGTGGGCTGCAGTCCATGGGATCGCTAGGGGTCTGACACGACTGAGCAACTTCACTTTCACTTTTCACTTTCGTGCACTGGAGAAGGAAATGGCAACCTACTCCAGTGTTCTTGCCTGGAGAATCCCAGGGATGGCGGAGCCTGGTGGGCTGCCATCTCTGGGGTCGCACAGAGTCGGACATGACTGAAGTGACTCAGCAGCAGCAGCAGCATATCTAGTTGGGAGTCAAGATGAGATTGTGATTTTATATATATATATACACACACAGAGAGAGAGAGAGAGAGAGAGAGCCTTGACTTAAGAACACATTAGAGCATTCTTGTAAGCTCAATGTTTCATTGGGTCATTATGCCTTATGATTTATAATCTTATTAAATAATATCTTCCATTGGTCAGAATAGGCTTGACTCTGTTCTCATGACACATTAAGTCCTGAAATCTCAGTGGCTGAACACAATAACGGTTTCATGTTCACACAGAGTCCAGTGCAAATCAAGCAGCCTTTCTTTATTGTTAGTGACTCCATGTTGTAGAGAAACATGTCTATCTGAAACATGAGGCTATTTGAGCAGAGAAACACAGGGATGAAGAAGATTACTGGTTCTTTAGCCAGAAATGATGTAAGTTGCTTTCATTCATACTTTGTTAGATCTAATTACATGATTCCAATATAACTGTAAGAGAAACCAGGAAATGTAGTAACATGCAGATCATGGATACTATTAGTGCCAAGAGCCTCTAGCACATGTCTGATCCAAAAAGAGTCACACTATCATACTTTTCCTTCATTGGGCAAACATTATTGATTACCTTCTATCTGCAGGAATTTGTGCTGGATGTTAAAGATTACAGAGAGGAATAAAACATCATCACTACTCTCCAGCAGCCTAAAAGACAGGTAGACAGAAAAAAAACTGTCCCAAATAGAGGCATATACCATGTTCCATGGGAAAGGGCACAGAGGAAGATGGTAATTCATTTTTAGCAAAAGAATCCTTGAAATGCTACAGAGGTGATGGCTTACATGCTGGGCCTTGAAGGGAACAAAAAAAAAAAAAAAAAGGACTTAGACAAGTTTGATATAGAAAAGAGGGTAGGGAATGAGAAAAGAAAGAAAAATTGGAGAAGACAACAGCATGACTGAGGAATGAAGGGGCATAGAACCTGGAATATGAGGTTGTGGGTGTGTAACATACGTTTGGACTTTATTAGTTTGCATGTTGTGTATATGTTTGCTTTTTCTAGGAATATTTAGTCTATCACTATCCCTTGTTTCTCCTATTGTTATTTCACCTATGAATAGAAATCAAGGCATACATTTTACCAAAAATATTTCAAGTTCTGATCATATGACTTGATTTCCCCCTAAGTTGTATTTTTTTAATTTCTGAAGAATATTGAGATTGCAAGTCATAGGAGAAATTGACTGGATTTATTCCCACCTAATACTCTTCACAGATTCCTTTCTAAGCCAACCAAATATTTACATAGCAGGCCTAGCCATAGCAACAAGGCAATTTAGAAATGAACACCCACATACTAACACTGGGGCATTAGATAAATTGGATCCAGGGTTTTAATTGTTGGAAAAACAAGACTTAAAAAGAAAAGTTGCTCAGTTTTGATATAGTGCTATGAGTAATGATGGTTAAGAGTTTGTAAATGGGTTAAATAGGCCAAGAATATGATGCCATGAAAAGTACAGGGTGAAAAAGAAATATAGGACAATAAAAGAAAAATCAGAGAGAAGGAAAAGGGTGAATAGGATCTTTCTTTTTCCTTCTCTTCTTTGAAGTAAAATAAAAATGATGAACGAACTAGAAAAATGTCAGCAGTGAACACTCAAGAAAATGACCTTGAAGTGTGTATCTTAATGTTTCTTTTTAAAATTTAACATTCTTTTTTGTGAAAATGAAGTGTACGTTCCATCATTATCGAATGTCTATTATATCTTATCCAAGTGTCAGTTTGCAGATTTTTGTTTGTTTGAAATTAAAGTTCTTTCTGGAATTTCTGCCATAGTTCTTTAGTTTCTAAACTACCCTTCTGTGTGCAATACTGTCTTCCCAACTTTTTGATGTTACTAATAATGTTATTAATTCATCTTATATTATCTTCCATCAACTTCACATATATCATCTCACCTAAATCTTCCAATAGCAATAAAAAGTTGATTTTGTTACTATTTTGTAATAGTAATAAACTATTAGCAGAAACTAAAACTCCAGCCTACCGACTAGCTGTGGTAGAAGCAAGGCAATGTGAATTTAGCCAACTACTTAGTTTCCACTTGTAAAATGTGAATAATCTGCCAGCTACAAATTGGCACTTGGGATCTATTGCTACAGGATTAAATCATGAGCTGCTGCAGCTGCTGACCTTCAACACCCCCTTAAAGGAGTTAGAAGTGGAGATCAGGAATGAGATGCTCTGTGCTCTGGAAAAAACTGGCAGAAAAGGCCTTTAGATAGATATTTTTCAGGAGAAGTTTATACAAGTCTGATTCTTACTTCTTCTCATATCTAGAAAAGAATTAAAATCCTTCATGGTGACCTCTACTCCTCAGTGACTAGCAGCAACCTTCTGCAAAAACATGTGCTTGTTTGCATGTAACCCCGCCTCCACCAAAGTCACATAATACCGACCTTCACCCTGGCTCTTGAGGGCTGTTTCTCAGAGCTATCTGAAATGCTGGCTTCAGGCTACAGACCTCATTTTGCCTCACATTAAACTCACAACTCCTATGTGGTGTATTTTTTTTTCAGCCAATAAATCTAATAGTGTTATTGTATTAATTGGGATAATTCACGTAAGTACCTAGAACAGTGTCTGACAGTGATAAACATTTAATAAATAAGTAATTATTATCATTATTACCATAACACCATTTTGATTCTTTGTCCCTTGGGCTTCAAAACTGCAATTATTTCAATTAAATTATCTTGGTTTAGAAATGATTTAATTCTAGAACAAACAAAAGCTTCTAGTAAGTTACATTTTTTACCTAAGATGAATGCAACATTTTTATCTCTTTCACTATTTTTTGGAGCAGGAAATGGGGAGGGTCAATAATTGATAGAAAAACTGGAAAATGATTTCTCAAATCCAAGACCCTGATTATTCTTCCAGATTCTTTCTTTTTCTTTAAGAAATACTTCAACCTTAAAAATATTAAAGGAAACCAATGTAAATGTTCATTTCCAGCACTTCCTTTTTCCAACTTCCCCTAAAACATGTCTAGACAGGGGGAGGAAATAAAGGTATAAGAAATCAAACCAAGACTGATTTTACCATTATCCCTAGCAGTGTGTGAGCGAGAGCGTGTGCGTGTGCGTGTGTGTGTGTGTGTGTGTGTGTGTGTGTGTAGCAAATAACTAAGTCCTAATTTGAAGAGTTAAATAATTTGAAGGACTTCCCTATCTGTCCAGTGATTAAGACTTCTGCTTCCACTGCACGGGGGGCGTGGTTCCGTCCGTGAGGGAACTAAGACCTCCACAGCCCATGTGGCCAATAAATAAATATATATAATTTGAGAAACTAAAACGAAATCATTTACAAATGACTTTCTCTCACTTCTCTCACATTTTCAAGTCCTTTTGTGCTACTCCACCTGTGTGTGTGTGTGTGTGTGTGTGTGTGTGTAGCAAATAACTAAGTCCTAATTTGAAGAGTTAAATAATTTGAAGGACTTCCCTATCTGTCCAGTGATTAAGACTTCTGCTTCCACTGCACGGGGGGCGTGGTTCCGTCCGTGAGGGAACTAAGACCTCCACAGCCCATGTGGCCAATAAATAAATATATATAATTTGAGAAACTAAAACGAAATCATTTACAAATGACTTTCTCTCACTTCTCTCACATTTTCAAGTCCTTTTGTGCTACTCCACCCTCCGGGTAGGTGGCTGAACCGAATCTCCAGCACTGCAGTGGTCCCTCTTCTTGTGCCCTCCAAGAGACTTCAGTTGAAGAATGGCCCAACACTTTAACTGCGAGCCACAAGGAGAGACAGAATTCTGTCTCCGTGCCTTGGGCCAGGTTCTCTTTTTGTACGGCTTTCCCTGCCTATAGGTTGCCCTACTGCCCAGCGTACCTACAAAGGTACCACACACCGGCTCCTAGGTTGTGCGCCAAGTACTTCGAGTAAAGCACGTCCCA